>JAVJIF010008722.1:0-108468 GCA_038442645.1 Agave tequilana
GGGTTGTAGAGCCAACGCGTCTTAATGCTGAGACGCGGGCATCGATTCCTCGCGTCTAGAGCTTGAAACTCTGCTTCCTTAATGGCTTGTCTGTTTAGTCATTTTTAGACAGCCTACAGAACCCCCTCCAAAGTTTCTGATATTCCGCAGTTGAATGGGACGGATTTCGGATACTTGGATCTTAGCCATGTCGCGCGTTTATGACTGGACTGTTGATGCTTCGGGTTTGATCTTATCTGGAATTGGTCTTCGTGAGTGTACTGTTGAACTCTTTGAAGCCGTCAGAGTTGATCGTGTTGAGTGTCTAGATACACAGTCTAGACCTCCCCGATTGCTTTTAGTCTGTCACGGGTGCGCTTTTGGCCGGGAGTGGTGGTTGTCTGTTTGCGTCAGTGTACTGTTGAACTGACTTTGCAGAAGCAGGAGACTGGACGCAGGTTCCTTTTTTGAAAAAGCAGAGACTGCTTTAAAGACGCGACTTCTTAGCGAGACGCGATGTTTGGCCTGTTTGAGGGGACGCGGACTTTGGAGAGACGCATCTCTTGAAATGCAGACGCGATTTTCTGGGTGCATTTATGATGATGCTGACGGGGCAGGTCCACCGAAGAGCCGCGTACTTTGGGACGCGCACCTGTGCCATGTCATGATTACGCCGCCAGCTGGCCTGGGGAAACGGCGAGATTTCGCCTTTTGGCGCGCGGATCCCCGGTTCACTAAATGAACTGCTCCACGTGTCAACTTCTGACTTGTGGCGGGGTCGCGACGCATGATCTTCCCTGTTTAAACAATGATTTGGCTCCACGCGTCAGGCAGCGATTTCGCTGCAGCGTTTATTGGGCCAAACGCTGCGTATCTTCGCGAATCTCCGTGCCTATAAAAGGCAACAGTTGGAGAGATGTATCTTCTTCTCCGAACGAACGCATTCTCTGAGAAAAAGGACTTCCTTCTATCTGTTCAACTATTCATCTCCTCGCTCGGATTTCTTGATCTTCAATGGCTCCCAAGACAAAAACGACTGCATCGACCTCAAGGGCGACCGTCGCCGAGGCTGAGAGAGATGCTTCCTCTGCGCAGGAGGGTGTTTTCCGAGGTAAAAATGTACCTTCGGTGTTGGGTTCCGCCATTAAAACATGTTCATAGAACCCTGAGGACCTTTAACACAAGATCGTGTTTGATTCTCGGACGCTGTCCTTGAGATGATAACCGGGGCGCGGGCCTGATGATCCGACGCTGGTGAACTCTGCACTCTGGGTCCTTCACTTAGAATATTTCTAATTGTGAAGGTCTCTGGACGCGATTTGTAGAACGCGGATTTGATCCATGCGTTCTGTGCCGCGTTTTGTGCCATCAGGCGCTGGCGTCCGAGTCCAAGCACTTTGAAATTCACAAGTCTTGGTTTGCAGAACGCTGATTTGATCCTTGCGTTCTGTGTCTTCAACCGCCGATTTGTAGAATCTGGCGTTTGAGTCCAAGTACTTCGAATTTTCATAAGTCTTGATTTGTAGAACGCAGCTTTGCAGGTCTGGACGCGGATTCGAAAAATTCCTGCGTCCAGTATCTCTTCTGCGTTTTGGTGCATTAGGCGCGGGTACAAACTGAGGCCGCGTTTGAATCTATGCGTGTGGTGCAGTTTGACTTGCGTCTGTTTGCCTGTGCGGGTCATTCCCGCGGTCTGAAGTCTTGAATGGCTGCCGCGTTCTGTTACTCAGTTTCCTTTATAAAAATGTACTGAGGTTCCAGATTTTCTGACTCTCTTGCTTATTCTTTGCAGGTAGGCTTGCTTGTCCTTTTTCAGGTTTGCTGGGCCCCAGAAAGAATATACCGGCTGGCGAACTTGCTCCACATTCGTTTGTGAGAGATTAAATTATGGTCCTCGTCGTTTGTGAGAGATTAAATTATATCTCTGACGAGGACCCAACCCTCGCCAAGGTCTCTTCAGATCTGGTGCAAGAGATGGATAGGCTGAGTATCGGCGAGGGTGGTCCGGCGGTTACGGTGGCGGAAAGATCCTCTTCCTCTCCCTACCCCAGAAGTGACATCAAGGACATTCCGTTGGATGGCCTGCTGGGGAAAGGGATGGTGATGAATGCAGGACTCTCTGCTGCCGCTGGACCGAGTGGAGGGTGGCATCCTTTGTGATGACTCCGAAACTTCTGCTCTCACCCAAGAGTGACTCCATGTTTGTTGGATGATCGCTAGGGAAAGAGACGCGCCTGAACGAAGGGTTGCAGGACCTTCTGTTGCCACCGGACCTCAAGAACACCATTGCTCTCGGCTTGGTCAGCTAGGGCGCTTTCGAAGTTGGCGTCATGCATCAAAGTGCAACCGGTTCCAACAGTCGCCATTTCTTCAGACATCATGCACTTAGGATCAGATGCGGCTTCAAGGAGTGAGTACGGCCTCAGAGAGAGAGAGGGACTTCTTTATACTCCTTAATTGTAACACTCAATCTTATTGTATAAGAGAGCGTTTTGAGAGCATTTTGTATCACTTTCATGTGTTTGGATATGAATAAAAGTGACACTTTTCTTTTTGCCTCTTTTCTGTTGTCTTGAACGTTTTGTTTTAGAAGCAAAAGAATGATTTTGGTGGACCTGCCACTTTATAAAAGAAAGTGACAAGTGGAGCGCGTACCCCCAGAGAAGGTGAACTTTTATCAAGGATTTGGGATTAACTTGATTTAAGATCTCAGCTGGGGATTTGATGGAAGCATTGTTTATCGGTGTAATGTTAACCAATAATGCCTCCCAAATGAATTTGATACTCGGTTGGGGAGAATATCAAATGAAACTAGACTCGTAGGGAATCTAGTAAGATTTTTACCGTTAGAGGTGTGATATTAACTTAACGGTTTAGAAGTAGTCTTGTCAGAAGTGTAATGTTAACTTGACAAGGATGTGAGTTAGAGGTGTGTGATATTAACCTAACTCATCAGCATCTCAGTTTTATTTGGGAAAACTGAGGGTGTCACTGTCATAGGTGTGATGTTTAACTAACAGTGATAGTAATGCTAGAGGTGTAATGTTGAACTTGGCATTAGTCGTTTCGGCTTAAAGAAGTCGAGGAAAGGTCATAGCCATAGGTATATTGTTGAACTTAGCAATGACTCGGATGCTAGAAGTGTAGTGTTAACTTGGCATCGTCCGTCTCGGCTTGGACAAGGAAGTCGAGGAAAGGTCATAGCCATAGGTGTATTGTTGAACTTAGCAATGACTCGGATGCTAGAAGTGTAGTGTTAACTTGGCATCGTCCATTTCAGCTTCGATATGGAAGTCTGAAGAAAGGTAACTGTCAGAGGTGTGATATTAACTTGACAGACACTCGATGTACCGCTTAGAGGTATAATGTTAACTTAAACAGTAGTTTGTCAGAGGTGTGATATTAACTTGACAAGAATTTGCTTGCGATAGGAGCAATTTGAGGACCTGTCATTCTATGATGAGAATTGACAAGTGGAATTTGAGGTGCCAGAGGTATAGTGTTAACTTGGCAAATTTGAGAGTTTGTTACTCTATGCAGAGTTAACAGCAGGTTTGTACTCGACAAAGAGTATTCATTACCAGAGGTATAGTGTTAACATGGTAATGATTGCATTTTGTGGTCCTACCATTCTATGGGTGAGAGAATTGGTAAAGGGATTTTTGGAGGGAAGAGTGGAATCAAGTCCACTTAGGATTTTTAGCAAACCCTCAGCTATCAACGGGTTTGTCATGCCTTTACCAACTACCGTTTGAGTTGGGCTAGCCATGCTATTCCCCTCAGCATGATGAGTTGTCGAAGACTTGTGTGGACTTAAAAGCCAACATTTTCTTCTATCCTTAGCCGTCGGAGGCGTCGGATCAAATGGGAACGTGTCCTTAGGATTTTTAGCAAATCCTCAGCTGTCAACGGGTTTGTCATGCCTTTACCAACTACCGTTTGAGTTGGGCTAGCCATGCTATTCCCCTCAGCATGATGAGTTGTCGAAGACTTATGTTGGACTTAAAAGCCAACATTTTCCTCTATCCTGAGCCGTCAAGGGCGTCGGATGTTTGATCAGAGGTGTATTTTTAACTTGATCGGTGGAAGAATGCCATCTAGGGATAGTATTTCTTCAGGAATTTGCCATTGATTGGCATCATGAGTGTATCGCCATTTGAGGTTATGAGGCGATACGATCCAGTTGAGTAGACTGACTCTACCACAAATTGTCCTTCCCATTTGGGTTGGAATTTTCCTTTCGTCTTGTGTGTCATGACCATGGGTCTTCGGACGGCTAAGACGAGGTCGCCTTTCCTGAAAGTTCGCGATTTGACTTTCTTGTTGAAGGCTCTGGTGATACGAGCTTGGTAAAGCTCGATTTGCTGTTGGGCCTGCAGACGCTTGTCGTCCAAGGCTTCCAATTCTTGGAGTCGCTGTCGATGCTTCTCCTCTGTTGTCATTTCCGCTGTCAAGGCGACGCGAAGAGATGGAATTTGGATTTCCAGTGGAAGGACGGCTTCGCATCCGTACACCAATGAAAATGGCGTGGCTTTAGTTGGGGTTCGCACAGTCGTGCGATAGGCCCATAAGCATTCGCCCAACTTATCGTCCAGTCTCGTTGACTTTTCGAGACGAATTTCTTGAGAAGCTTGCCAATAGTCTTATTGAAAGCTTCTGCGAGGCCGTTAGCGGGCGGATAGTATGCCGTTGATGACACACTCTGGATTCTGAACTTGGCGCAGAATCTCTGAAAAGCCTGGCTGATGAACTGGGGTCCATTGTCATGGACAATCCGCCGAGGCACACCGAAGCGGTAATAACGTGATGTTTCACGAACTTGATCACGTTAGAAGATTTCACCTCTTTCAAAGGGATAGCTTCGGCCCACTTTGAGAAGTAATCGGTTATCGCTAGGATGAACCGATGTCCCTTTGATGATGGTGGGCTGATAGGACCAACCACGTCCATCCCCCACATTTCGAACGGCCAGGTAGAGGTCGTAGAGTGGAGGTATCCTGGTGCTTGATGGATGAAATCGCCATGTATTTGACAGGCGTGACATCTTTTGGCATAGGCAACAACATCGGCAACCATCTTGGGCCAGTAGTAAACCAATCTTTGGAGTCGGTTTGCCAGCTTCGGGCCAGGTTGATGAGCTCCACACGTACCATCGTGGGCTTCTTTCAACACTTCGTGGGCTTCTTTTGATGAGAGGCACCGGAGCAGGATCCCATCATGCGATCTACGATACAATGTTCGCGAAATCGCATTGTAGTAGAATTTGGAGGCTTTCCTTCGGATGGCAGCCGCCTCCCTGGTGTCTTCGGGCAAGATGCCGTATAAGACAAAATCAATGTAGGGGAATCGTCAGTCTTTAAGCTCTGGATCGGTCGACACTTCAAGTGTTTCCTTACCGCGACGATCTCCCGTTGACCTCTGGTAGTCTCCGAGGGGACTTTTTGGGCAGTATAGGTCGTGGCTATAGACGAATACCTCTCCATTGCTCCAGCTGGAAGAGCTAAGGAGGCAGCAAGGGATGCAAGTGCATCTGCATGCGCATTTTGCTTGCGCGGTACATGGTCGATGTAGAAGTTTGAAAACCTCTCGGCCATGTGGATTGTCGCGTTGTAGTAGGGTACTAGATCTTCATGCCTGACCTCATACTCTCCGCGAACTTGGCTGATGATGAGTTTAGAATCACCGTATGCCTCGAGATTTTTAACGCCAATCTCATCGGCGAATTGCATCCCAATCAAAAGAGCGTTGTATTCCGCCACATTGTTGGAACAGGGCTCGGTTAACGAGATAGCTCGGGGAATCACGTAATTTTGTGGGGAGACGAGTACCACTCCTACCCCCGCTACTGTGTGTCCCTTCGAGCTTGCCCTTGATGCACCGTCGAAGAAAAGTTGCCATACTTGACTTTCGAACGACGTCTGAGCTAGGCAGACTTCGGCGACCTCATCTGGGAGATCCTCGTAGAGTTTGGCTGCCCTGGGATCTGGGTGTTCAGCTAGGAAGTCCGCCACCGCTTGTCCTTTAATGGCTTTTTGTGGCAGAAAATGCATCTCATATTGTGATAGCAATATGGCCCATTTTGCCAGCCGGCCATTTAGTGAAGAAGGCTTTGTCATAAGTAACCTCAGGGGGTTGACTTTGGATATGACATTTATGGTTTGGCCCACCAGATAGTGTCGCATTTTCTGAATGGCGAACACCAGTGCCAAACATTCCTTCTCGATCGGGTTTATCGGTTGTACCGATGTTCGACTCCGATCATCGTTCTACTTAGGTAGTAGATTGCTTGTTCTCGCCCCTGGTGATCATTCTGAGCTAGTAGAGCTCCCAAAGAATGATCCATTGATCGGACGTACACCAGGAAAGGCTTTCCGGATACGGAGCTGCCAGGACTGGTTGGGGGTGAGGTAGTGCTTGATCTCCTCAAATGCTTGCTGGCAAGCGTCGTCCCAAATGAACGAAACGCCCTTCTTCATCAGCTTAGCGAAGGGTTGGCATCTCCCGGAGAGATTTGAAATGAATCTGCGGATGTATGCCAATCGTCCTTGTAATCCTCTGAGCTCCTTGAGGCTTCTGGGGGGTTGCATCTCTTGGATAGCACGGACTTTCTCCGGATCCAAATGGATTCCTGTGGAAGTCACAACAAACCCTAGGAACTTGCCACTGGCTACCCCCAGGAAAGACTTGGTGGGGTTCATCTTCAATTGATGAGCCCGCATGATGTCGAAGACCACCCTCAGGTCTGCTATGTGATCACCTTTAGTGCGGCTTTTCACCGCGATGTCGTCGACATAAACATTCCACCGTTTTGCGTATCTGCGATGGAAAATGGCATTCATGGCCCTTTGGTAGGTTGCCCCCGCATTCTTTAGACCGAAGGGCATGACGGTGTAGCAATATACCCTAGAGGTGTCCTGAAGGAGGTGTGCTTTTCGTCATCGGGATACATCTTGATTTGATTGTATCCTGAGAATCCGTCCATAAAGGACATTCGCTCGAATCCACAAGTATTGTCAATCATGACATCTGTGATTGGCAATGGGAATTCGTCTTTGGGGCAGGCCTCGTTTAGATCACGGAAGTCGATGAAGATCCGGATCTCCCGTTCTTCTTGGCGACGGGGACGATGTTGGCTACCCAGTCGGGATGCTGTTCCTCCCTGATAAAGCCGGAGTCAATAAGCTTCCTGACTTCTGATTGGATTGCCTCCATTATCTCTGGACGGAACCGTCGCTGCTGTGTGTTTGACAGGTTTTACATCCGGATTGATGTTGAGGCAGTGCATAGCCACTTGAGGATCAAGTCCAGGCATGTCCTCGTAATTCCAGGCGAAGACGTCTATATACTCTTGTACAAGAGATATAAGATCCTTCTTCTCCGAAGGTGACAGGCCGTCACTTATGAAGATGGGTTTAGGATTGGCTTCATCTCCTAGGTTGACTTGAACAACCTTGTCTTCTGTGGGTGGCTCACGCTGTTCAAAGCGGATATCCCAAAGAGCATTCAAATGTTTGATCCAAGGGTCTGTATCAGATTGGATCATTTCTTCATCTTCATCCTCCATATGGCTTGTCGAAACCATGTTTACTGAAAGCCCTTTGAAGATGTTGCCGACACTGACATCTGATTCCCACGACGACGTGTCTGATGAGCAGTCATGACTTGACAGTCTCTCCGAATCAGAGGCTGATGGCACTGGAGTTGATATATAGCCCAACCCCCGGCGCGTCCGATGATAGTAATCAGGGGTTTTCCCTTTCGGTACAAAGGATCGAAGCAGTGTTCTTCTTCCTTTTCCGAAGTTCAACCCAGGCCTGTTGGTTAGATCATACCCCATGCGCTTCATCATCTTGAGCGTTCTTGGTTCATAATGATCGAACTGAGGGGATTCATCCTCACCTTCCGATTCTTCGTGGGGCATTGGTTCAGACGCGATTCGCCCAAAAAGTATTGGTCTTTGGCCTTTTCGTCTGGCTGGAACCATGAATACAGACTCTTGCGCGTCACCATTATCTGTGGTATGTCCGAAGGATGATTTCACCGGTACATGCAAAGATGTCAAAGCATCTATTGCCGACCAGAGGTCATCGTCCACGTCGGTAGTGGTATCCGACGGTATTGAATCGGAAACATACACAGGAAAATACGCAAAGTCTAAATCTTCATTAATGTACCAACCACCCGCATCGTCGGTGGTATCAACATCGAGCTTATTAGTGCTCTTACAATGGGCTCCAACTCCCACAGGCACTCTTCTCTCAGGCTCAACGTCAGCTTCATTACCAGAGTCTGGCTCCTCTGGTTGTGGGGTTTCATTAGTCTCCTCCGGATCCTGATATAAGAGGGAGTCCGTGAAATAATTTTCAACCCCTTTAAACGGATGCCTTTCGGCAATCAACGTTCGGGACCTGTCCACTCTCGTCAATGTATTTCATGACTTGGTGGAGAGTAGAGGGAACGATGGAATTGCGGTGAATCCATGGTCTGTCCCAGCAACAGGTTGTAGGAAGTGTCCGCGTCAATGACGTAACACGTCACTTCTGACTTGAGGCTCCCGATCTGGCATTTGAGCTTGATCTTCCCCATTGGGCGGGAGCTGTTGGCATTGAACCCGTAAATAGTCGTCTGGGTAGGGCTCAGACGATGGGTAGGAATGCCTAGAAATTGCATAACCCGGCGAGGTATGATGCTCAGCGCGGACCCTGGGTCTACCTGGATGCGGTTCACCTCGGATGACCCAATATACCCTGTGAAGTATAGGGGTCGGTCATGCTTCCCTTTAACCTGCATGTCATCTGTTGTGAAGGTGATGCAGGGAGCATTTGGGGAGGCGTGGAGGCAATCCTCTACATCTTCCTCCCTTGGCACACGAGTCATGAAGACCTCAGCATTGGCCAAAGCTTCTTGTAGAGCCTCTCTGGTTGACTTTGATAGCCTCAGGAGCTCATACAAGGTAATGCGTGCCGGGATGTTGGCTAATTGAGCCAAGACATCAAAACTGTAAGGTGTCGAGGATCCTTCCGTTACACCTTTCGCAAGAACTCGAGAAAACCGAGTTTCTTTCTGCTTCTCCCCAGGCTGTTTAGAGGAGGGCTTGGCTGGTTCCACGGCTGGTTGCGGAGAAGCCGCTGCTGTCTCGCCGTACTGCTTCAAGTATGCCTGTCCTGAACGGGTCCCCGCCGTAGGTTGGCTGGGCTCTGCGGCCAGGACTATTGTTTCCTCTTCTGAGTCAGTCAGCGAGGAACATCAGTGTCCGCTTCTCGAGAGGAAGCGCATATCACATGGCAAGATGAAGTCTTCCCTTTGCCTTTGGACTTCCTGTTGGTCACAGTCGTCCATTGTTGCTCGTCGACGACGAGGTCAGGGTGGACCCACATGATTTCCCCTCGAGGTGTAGGGACGGGTACCAAGCCTTTCTCCTGCTGCTGATGAGGGTCTGTGTTGACCACCTCAGTTCACCTTTCGGGACAGAGATCACCCCCACGGGTGTCGGGGGTCGTGTCCCAAACTGGAGAATCGACGTCATGTTGGCCGTCATCTTCTTCTGCTCCGGTCGGAGTTTTAATACCTCCGCGTCAATCAGAGCTTGAAGGATGTCCTTAAAGACGTAGCAGCTTTTGGTAGGATGACCGAGCATCCTGTGGTATAAGCAGTAGGTGGGATTGTCGGTCTTGCCGACTTCCTCCGGGCGCCTAATTTCAGGGAGCTTCAGTCGATTGCTCTTGTTGAGTAGCTTGAAGAGCGAATCGACGTGTTCCTCCTTGAAGGAATACTGCTTGTTGGGGCGCGGCTGGCTTGAAGAGCCACTTGCCCTGCCTGTTTGAGGTTTGGTAGGAGATTTGGTCTCCGTTGCCAAATTATCCTTCCGCTTCGTCTGGAGGGAGGTGTCTGGTGCACGCCTTGTCGACCTCTCTGGCCTGGGCTTGCCTTCTTCCGCTCTGACGCGGGCGACAATCTCCTCAGCCTGTTCACCTTGCTGGACTAATTGTTTCCAGGTGCGGCTTTCAGCAACTCCTATTTGAGCAAGGAGTGAGGTTTGGAGATTATGGCGACATGTTTCCACCAGGGTGGCCTGGGTCATGCCGCTTGGACATCGGAGTGCCATGTTCCGAAATCTTTCTACGAAAGACTTGACGGACTCTCCCTTTCGCTGTTTTGTAGCTAAAAGGGTAGGCATTGTGACCTCCGAATCATCTTCGAAGAAGCGTGTTAGAAACAGCTTCTCCAAGTCGCCCCAGTTCTTGATGGAACCTTCCGGGAGCTTCATGAACCATTCAAAGGCCAACCCTTTCAGGGTGCCGATGAACAGTCGCGCCAGGATGGCATCGTTATCTACCACATTCCCGGTCTGGGATTTGAAATAGTAGATGTGCTGGTTGGGTGACCCCTTCCCGTCGAATGCTTGGAGAGTTGGAGCCTTGAACTTAGGAGGGTACGGGACTAAGTCCCACTCGGCCGGATAGGGCCGGACTACTCCAGCTTCTTGGAGGCCTTTACGGTTGGTAAGGGCCTCGAGGCGCTGCTCCAGTTGACTCATTCTTTTAGCATGAGCCTTTCCCGGGGTCTGGTCACTTCTTGCCTGCGACGAGGGCTTGGACACATCCGAGGTAGATCGTCGTGTCTCGTCAGAAGATTCAGAGGGTGGGCTTCCTCCCTTTCTCCCTTTCCCCTTCGGTCGTCTAGGAGGAGATCTCGCTCTTTCTTCAAGCAATTTCTCAAGCATATGCTTGAGGGAGTCAATGGATCTCTGTTGGGAGGCGATTATATCCATCTGGTGCTTCTGCGTCTGCTCTAAACGCCTGGTCGTCTCCTCAGGAGTGTCGGCCATGTAGGCGGAAGCCTCCTTCTCGACGGAAGAGTTTGAAGCCTGCGACTCCACTATAGCGGAGTGAGAACCACCCATTCTAATGCCGCGGGCTAAGGCATTATAGTCAATTGGGGGAATGGCCCCTGTCCGGGTGCGAGTGTGTTGATACACCCCCTCCGGTTCAGAGTCAGATTCCTCTGAGTTGACCATTAGTTGTTTTTCCTTGCTTCTGCTAGTCATGTTTGCAGTAAGCTCCGGGTATTCAACATCTGAGAAGGTTCTCCTCCTGTGGGAGCGTCTTCTCTTGGCTGACGGGGGGAATCAGGGTCAGCTGTCTAATTAAAGACGGCTGGTGCACGCCTGACTCGCAATGGCATCCAGAGAGCATCTGGATGAGCTGTTGACAGCAGCATGGAGAAGTGGTCTGATTGGCACTCCTTTTCCTTGTCAAATAATCCCTCAAAAATCTGTGGGAGGGGGATTAAAGAGACTGGTCTCGCAACGTCGACGACGGGAGACAGTCATGTGCTGTTCAGCCTGGACACAGGTTTCAGAAACGCGGCTGTTGCGTCGCGGCTGCGTCACGCGCGTCTGGCGTCTCTGTTGATATGAGACGCGACTTTCGCGTTGCTGTCTGCTGCGTTGGAGCAGAGAGACTTGGGAGAGAGTGGGCTGCTGGGCCCCACGCCTATGGGCGCGTGCTTCCTGCGTTTGACAAGACGCAGAAGCTTCGCTTTGGCGTTTGGCAAGTTGGTCTTCAGAAGGCTCAACTTGGGGAGTCTCGCGTTTGGGTCGCCAAACACGGACCTCTCGCACTGGACGAGGTGCGGGCAAGGCATCGGATCGTACGCTGCGTTCAACCCCAGTCAGAAAACCAACGGTTCCGACCGAGTGTTGACGCGCGCGTCTTCTCTGTCGACGCTCGGCATTCCGATTGCGCCGTGGAGGAAGAGAGAAGCCAACAACTTCCTGGTTTGTAGAACCAGGGGTGTTTGCCACGCGGGTCTCCTGAGAGACGCAGACGCGGGCGTTCTGTGCGACACGGTCGATCGCACCAGTAGATGTGCCGGGGACCACGCGGGCCTTCAGAGAGGCGTTGGCGCGTGTGTTCTGCGCGACGCGGTTGATCGCAGCAGAGGAGTCTGAGGTTACGCGGGCCTTCTGGGAGGCGTCGGCGCGTGAACCAAGCTTGGCACAGTGGGCAGCAGGAGCACCCGACAGAGCCTCAGATTGGGCTTCAGGGGGCTGTCCACTTGAGACCCTGCGGCAGACGCGGGTCTTTGGGCTCTTGGAGCCAGAGAAGAGAGGAACTTTCATACTTCGCCTGGTCGAACTCGACGACGAGAGATTCGACCATTTTCCCCTTACGGAGAACGTCATCTTGCACCACGGTGCGCTCGTCAGTAACGAAGGTATTCCCCAGCGGAGTCGCCATCTCTTGTACGGGGCCGGAAAATCCTGGTGGTCGGAGAAAGTGGTTTTAGCTGTAAAAGATTTCCTTGATTCAAGCGAAACGATTACAACCAAAGAAACTACTCTTCCCTCTTTTCCAGTTACAAGGGAGGGAGGATGTCTGAATCTTCCTTTGTTTAAGGCTGGGTTCTTCGTGTGGCGATGGAGAGTGAATCTTGTTCTCCGTTGACCAGATGACCGTCCTGGACCGTCGGGGGTCTTCTCTTCGGTCGGTAGAAAGAGTAACTCAGCTCCGTCTACCAAAACTCTCAAAGAGGAGGTAGGCGAAGAGCGGCTAGTACTCAGTAAGCTCGCTGAAGAGTCGTGCTTCTCTCTTGATGATCCTCCTGCCTGGATTCGATCGATTTTGATGATGCCTTATCTCAAAGCTCTCTCTCTTCAAAACTCCAATCTTCTGCCAAGCTTCGATCCCCTCTTCATAGCAAACAAGGCTATTTATAGGGTCTCAGGGGGTGAAGGTGCCTCCTGAAAACGCTCCCGAATGAGGGGCCACTACCCGCTACATGCGCGGTGACTGGCCCCGCAATCAGGGCAGTTGCAACTGAGACGCGGGCGCTGAGCCAAACGCGCCTTGAAGTTTGAGACGCGGGCGTCGAGCCAAACGCGCCTTAATGCTGAGACGCGGGCTTCGGGCCTTCACGTCTGGACGCTGAGGCGCGGGCGTCGGGCCGACGCGCCCTTGATGCTGAGACGCGGGCTTCGGGCCGACGTGTCTGGACGTTGAGACGCGGGTGTAGAGCCAACGCGTCTTAATGCTGAGACGCGGGCATCGATTCCTCGCGTCTAGAGCTGAAACTCTGCTTCCTTAATGGCTTGGCATTGTCGTTTAGTCATTTTTAGACAGCCTACAGTGGGTATATCAGATTCGACTATCTCATCCATGTCATTATTATTACTATCAGAAGATTTGTGGACCTTATCAATAATCAGTATACCATAATCAACTAGTGTATCATCGACAATACTAGTAATCTTAGAAAGAATGTTGACATTCTCAACTTTTGAATCATTAACATTATCACTAGGTACAATTTTAACATGTCGACTCTCCGAGTGACACTGATAATCATAATGTCCATATCCCTCACACTTAAAATACTGCTCCTAGGCTTTGGCAATGAGTAATCCTTGAAAGTTAGGTCTATTTTAAAGCGAAATCAAAAGTCTCTTCAAGGGTCCCTGCATCATGGGAGCTCGTGATCATAGTACGCTAATTTTGGACCTTAAATCTGAAACAAATCTAGTTATCTTCTGGGTACGATACTCTCACGTTATAACGATGGGTTAAGTCCTCAAATGATGTAATCCTGAACGAACATATGACCCTGACGGAGGTTGTGTAACTGGTCTAAGAGGCAGTTCCTATAATATTGGGAAGGTAATTCTCTATAAGCTTTCTTTCATTTCTTTCTAAGACTCTAGGGTAACCTACATCTCATGCAATCGCTCTACCGACTTCTAGTAACTTCTAGTAGACCTTACTAGTTTCCTCTTAGCAAATAGGACTCTAGCTGCATCAGATAACTCATACCGATCAAAGTAGCATTCAATATTGTTTTTACCAGTCACTAAAAATGCTAGGATTACAATAACCATCAAATTTTAGATCTTCCAGCTTAACTTTACACGCTATATTGCTCTTTTCTAGCACGCTAATTACGAATACAACTACTCTCATAGTCACCTCTAGTACACACCCAATATTGTTTTGTCATGATGGTTATAAATACAAAATCAAGTAAACAAGTAGATGTAATGCAAATCTCTAACTCAAATAGGACTACATGCGTGCGTTAAAATGAGGTAAATAAAATTTCTTAAAGAGTTTCAAGTCCTAAATGCGATAAATGCAATCCTAAATGATGAGAATAACAGATAATGATGTAACCAACTAGATAGAAGCATGTACAATTCATCTACAAATGATCACAATCCACTACTCTTGCGTCTGTCTTGAGATCTGCGTTTTGAGTTGAAGTGCGATCCTCGCGTTCGAATGAGGCCTACGTTTGTGACTTTGTCCTTGGTAATTTTTAGACAGCTACAATAAGCAATTGGCAATTCAGCTCAAGTTAGATTTCACCCGAGGGGATGAGTCATTCATGCCTAACGCAGAATTTCTCTAGGATTCTCGAAGAAATGCCCACAACCGAGGGCTGAAAATCACGCACAAGGTCCTGGAACCTATGAAGTACGAACATACGCCCAAGGCTGCCGTGTCCGTGTCGAGTATGTGTCGGATACAGACACATGTTCGACACGCCCATGACATGCACCGGACACGGTCAATCCGTGTCCAACACGAGTCAATGAGTTTGACTTCACGGACTGACCACCGGACACGGTCAATCTGTGTCCAACACGAGTCAACGAGTTTGACTTCGTGGACACGGTCAGTTTTTGATCGGACATGGATTGGACACAACCATTGCTCGCCTTAAATCGTCATGGTTCTCGAATTGGCGTCTCATTCTCAAATAGAGAGAGAGAGAGAGAGAGAGAGAGAGAGAGAGAAATAGGTAAGAAGGGTAAGCTTACCTTGACAACCTTGATGACAACCACGACCACAAGAACCACGACGACGATGGTGGGCGACTACGAAAACCACGATGACGACGGGCGGCTTCAAAAACTACGACGACCTCGATCTCTCAATTACAATCTCTCTCTGCTCTCTCAGTGAAAGGAACCCTTAATTTCTTCCTCCATCGGTTGCTTCCCATCATACCAACTAGATCCACGTCACCCCCCTCGACGATCAGATCCCCTTCATCGCCGACCAAATCCCCTTCATCGTCGACCAGATCCACTCTGTCGCCACTCCTTTGGCTTCAATACCACTCGCCACCCTCACTGTCGCATCCCTAGCCTCGCTGTCGCTTCCCCAGCCTCGCCGCAACGTCTTCACATGCCGAATCGAATCGGCACCTCCGTCGTCAATCTCTAACCTCACCGACTCCATCTCCACCAATCGACCTCCCCGACTTCATCTCTACCACTGATCGACCTCGCCGACCTCGTCTTCTTCTTCTGCAAGCATGACGATCTCGCCTTCGACGAGATTCAGATCTTGAGTCGACAACGAGCGACCATCTCCTTCCTCCTTTGACTTCACCACCAACCCTAAATTTCACCGACGCCAGCTCTTTACCGCCTATCCTCCACCTTCACTGACCTCAGAGCGCACTAGCAACAAGGTCCTGATCCCTGCCATGGTTAGAATAACAACACTTTAGAGTTGAGTATAGTTCCATGTAGCAAATTTATCATCTTTTGCATGTTGTAAAAAATCAGCGCTCTATGACACCAATTTGTTACTCTCGGGATCCACATTCGTGGAACTTGGTAATATGACAATACTTGCAAAAGAAAAACTGTTGTAAAGTAAACTATCAATACCTAAATAAAAGAGTAATAAGAAATAATACGAGAATTTGATGTGGTTCAGCCCAAACTTGGCCTACGTCCACGGGGAGAGAGAGCTTTATCATAAACTTGATTCAAAGAGATCTAACATTCTTATTGAGTCTAGACCTAGTATTCACCTTTTCCTTGAGTGTAGACCTAGATTACAAGAGTATTATATTCTCTTTATGCACTTTCACTATGCTCCTCTGTTCTTAGATGCCTTGGTATTTTTCACCTTTTTCTGTGTTTTCTTTGTTTTTTTACAATGCTGGGTTACAACCTTTATTTATAGGATTTTACAATACGACTCTTATTTGGACTATGAGATGATCTTGGCCATTGAATACTTGAAGAATCTTGATCAATCCTATTAAGAGTTGATCTCCTTGATCTAGAAGAATTATAAACCCTTTATTCTTTAAAAATAAATCTTTATTGAATAGAAACTGAATTCTTTAGTACTCCACCAGAAAAGAAAACCTGCGCCTAAAAGAAAACTGATTCTGCTTTAGAAACTCCTCAATAAGTCAATGATTCGTGATAATTAGTCAACTAATCCCTTCCATTAGTTGACTTATATATTTATAAATCGACTATTGTATGATGCTTCCTCTTTGTATCTGCCCTGATCGACTGGTCTTGTGCGTTTGTCGACTTATACATATTATAAATCGACTAATCCGCACCTACTGGGTTTGCTTCTTCTGCTTCAAGCCATTATCTCCAACTCGATTGGATCTACTTGGACCATCATCTCCTCTTGAAACAAGACAAAATCCTAACAGTCTCCACCTTGACTTGCTTTTCAAGTCTTTAATAAAATACCGTGAGATTATACATTACTACCTTGATTCTTTCCTTGGTTGTAACTGTACCGTGGAGCTTTTAACTCTTGCTCGTCTCTCCGGGGCCTTTAGCTGTTTCACCGGGCCATCTCGGGCCTTGCCCGAATGCACCCTTTCTCATTCGCGCAATATTTTGACCCCATTCACGTCCCATTGCAGTCTTCTTTAAAGCTCCATCTCGTGATTGAAAAACACCTAGAGGGGGGATGAATAGGTGTAAGTGCTAATATAGGAACTAAATGCGCTAAATGTGGAAGCTAATGCAAATCTTGCACAAACTTAATACAACACAACAAGTGTAGCCGAATTTCCCGTGAAGGGCTCTGGACTAACTCCTCTTGATTCCCCTTGAATGGGTTGAGGTGCTATGTGAAGCTCTTGTTGATTAAGTACAAGTGAGGCACACACAAACAACCAAGCATATACAAGATATAGCAATATGAAATATGCAAGGCACAACACAAATGCAAGCAAGTATGATATGAATGATGAATGATGCTTTGCACAATATAAAGAGAGAGAGAGAGAGAGAGAGAGAGAGAGAGAGAGAGAGAGAGAGAGAGTTGAGAGACAAGTGGATCAAACGCAAAGGCCAAGATATGTTTCGAGGTTCGAGCACCTAGCTCTACATCCCCCCTACACCACCGTGTAGGATTTCCAATCCACTATCTCCCACCGAGGGAACCTCTACCGAAGAGGATTTGTTACAACTCTAGGAGTACCAAACTCCTCTCTCAAACAACCACCTCACAACCGAGGGGTAGGCCCGTAGCCAATACAACCAACAACCAACACCTCTACCGAAGAGGGTTTACAAACCAACCTCCACCTCTCACTAGAGGGAGCAAACCAATCACCCGATCACCTCTACCTAAGAGGGATACACAAAGAATAAGGGTGTACAACAAGTGGTTTCTTTCAACCACAAACAATCTCTCTTTTCTTTCTCTTTTTCCACAAAACAAATGATCCTAATAGAATAGGATAGGTGATAGCTCAAGTGTGGAAAACTAGGTATTTTTGGAAACAAGCAACAAAGAAAATACTTGGGAAAAGTCTTGTAAAAGATAGAGAATGAAAACCAATACAAATATCCCAAATTCCTATTTTCTTTGATTTCTAAAAACCCAAAACAAAAAGGATGAAATCTTTTTAGCACAAAAACTCTTTTCAAAACTTGTTTAAAACACTGAAGAAGTCAGGAAGTTTTAGCTCTAAAAATCTTGGCTAAAACCCCCAAGAGTTGGGGTATTTATAGCCCAAACAGAAAACTAGCCGTTAGGCTGATGTGGCAGCCTGACAGGCTGACGGTCGACCGGCCGGTCGACCGCAACGGTCAGAAATGTGACCGTTGGGCAACCACGGTCGACCGGCCCGGTCGACCCAAACAAACAGAGAGCACTGCTCTCAGACCCGGTCGACCCGGACGGTCGACCGTCTCAATGTCTCCAAACGTGCACAGATTTGTGCACGTCGGTCGACCGGCCCGGTCGACCGACTTCACCCAAGTCGACTAGGTCAGTAGACTTAGTCGACTGATTGAAGCCTGGAACAGAAATCTGGGTCAGAAAATACTGTAAAATATTTTTCTAAAAATCTTTTAACACTTCTAAAAAATCCACAAAACTTGTTTTAACATTTTATATTAAAACACAAACTTGTGATAAAAATTTCAAGACATATATCAATCATATCAATTCATTTTTGAGTCTTGCAAATTTTATCAAGAACAAAACTTGTATTTTTATCAAACCTGATTTTTCAATACATGAATAGACATATCAAAATAAGTTTGACTAGCAAGTTTAAAGCATGTATGTATATCTGGAACATATCTAATATACATAGAAATAAAGTAAACTTGTTTTGATCAACTATTCATGAAAACCAAATCCAAAACATAAAACGTGTGTGTTGTGCACTTGAGCATATCAACTATACTAAACTTACAAATTGGATCTAAAACACACTATCTAAACTAGGATACCTAAGTCTTCTTGATGATCTTCATCTTCAAGTTGACTTGCTCCAAAACTCCATCCATGGGCTAGGCAAAGTGTGATCTTGAAGTTTTGGCCCTGGAATCACTATGAAAAGCTTCTAAACATCTTTGTTGAAGCTAATCACCCACTAATATCTTGCTAATGATCTGAAACTTAAAATCACAAGAATATTAGTAAACATAACTACATGAGTTAATCATCATCAAAACTAGGGTGGAAGGCCTTTGGGCCAACAATCTCCCCCTTTTGATGATGACAAAACTCATGGAGTTATATATGCATGGATTAAAGTTAAGCTTCAAAGAAGCTCCCTCTTAACTCATGCATAAACAAATAAATAATAGATATGCATTGAATGTACATAAACATGTATGCATCAACATGCATAAAACACAAAAACATATTCTAGAAGCTCTAGATACCAATTAAATTAATAAAACATTAACAAAAACACTAGATACTCTAGATACCAATAAAACTTAATATATGCAAAAACATAAGTATGCATATATAAAACTCAAATTATTCTCCCCCTTTTTGTCAATCATCAACAAAGGGGTAAACAATCAAAACAATAAAATGAGAGGTAAAAATCTTTCTCCCCCCTTTGTCAATCAAAACAATAAAACAATGTTCTCCCCCTTTTTGTCTAAAACAAAAACAAAGTCAATAAGGGGTGACTATAAACAACAAGATATCAATATAAAAATATGTCAAAAGAAGCATCTTGATATCAATTGAAATTAAAAAAAAGATCAATAAATGTTATATGCTATATACATTCATAAAGAGGAAGACGCTAAGTTAGCTTCCCTACACATATGCATTACATGAAGGAGGGATGTTAAGCCCTAATTCACATAACACACATTATGTAATGCATAAGAGGAGATGTGAAGCTCCCCCTACACACGTGTACCACATAAAGAAGAGATGTTAAGCTCTTCAATACAAGATACACTCAACATGAATCTATATATAGAAGAGATGTTAAGCTCTCCTTGCATATAGTCAATATAAATCAAAACTTTTGTATTTTACTTTAAACAAAAATTTTAGATACCAATTTAAAACACAAGACATCTTGATATCAAAACATAGTATTTTTTTTAAACCAAATGAACAATTGAAATGACTATTTTCTATCATAAAGTAAGGGAGTGGAAATACAAATACCAATTGAAATATGAAAATCGAATTTTCTCCCCCTTTATGAAATACCAACACAAACTATGCATAGGCTTGAAATAAGATACCAATTGAAAACTAAATCAATTGAAATAAAGTTGAAACTCAAGCTCTAGCATAAACAAAATTTGTGCTTAAGATATAGAAATATAATAGCACAAATAAAACAAGTATATGTGTATGAAATAGAATGAGTACCAATCACTAATTAGATGATACCAATTAAAAATATACATACACAATAACCTTATGAGTATTCAAAAGAATCAAATTGATACCAATTGAAAGAGTTCAATGATACCAATTGACATAACAATAAAAGCATGGTATAACTCATATAACTAATCCTCCCATCTCATGCACAAGTTTAAAAAGATTTTCAATATAAACATAACAAGGCATGGACTCCCATCCAACCTCCCGTGGATGGTAGGGGTTTTCAAAAATAGATTTGAAAATAAGCTTAGTTTGAAAAACTCTACCAAAATGAAGAATACCGTAACTAGTTATAAATAGAAAGTTTTGTTAATTAGTATGAAATCCTTCAAGTAAGGAATAAAACAAAATAATTTTCATAAAACACATGTAAATCACATAGCACTTAAAACACTCTAATATACATAAAGTCCATAAAATTTTCAAAAGAGGTGAGTGCACTAGTGTTATGTGGAATATGGTATCATGAAAATGTCAATAAAGCTCAATTATTCCTTAAACATTGAAAACACGAAAATCATTAAAACTTATTTAATCTTCAAGGTATATGTATGTCTAATAGAAACTAAAGTATACATACATATTCAAAACACAACGAGTCCACAAAATATATGCATTAAGGCACGTGGCTCGAAAAGGATAAACATGTATATCTAATAGTTTGGACAAGATAGACATATACATGAAGTTAAACAAAAGCACATGGAAACATGAAAAACTAAATTTTCTTTAAAACAAATTTCATTTCAAGGTATATGTATGAATTGTCAACACAATAAGTATACATATATATCCCTAAACACAATTGAGTGCATATATAGATTTGCATGAAAGACAAATGACTCAAAGGATATACATGTATATCTTAAAGTTTGGCAAAATACACATATACATGAAGTGAAAACTCATAAACAAATCCAAAAATGGAATACAAGTTTGAAATGTATGAATCATCAAAACTAGACTATACTAGCACATCTAATGGGTTCAAATAAGCAATCAAGCCCAACATATATAGATTTATTTGTGGCCCACTATATGCACAAGTATAATTCCTAGTCTTAATGAAAAACTAACATCTAAACATATATTCAAAACATGAAGCATCAAAAACAAATATAAAAATCATCATGATAGAACTAAAACATGATCACTATGTAAATTCACATGAATTAGATTCATGATGTACATTATAGCTTAAACACAAGTGAGAACACTAAGTATGGGTTCATATAAGCATGTGTGTCTCAAATACTATACATGTATGTCAAGGATCCAAAAACATGGTATTTACATACTAATCCATAGATATCAAAAACATGCTATAAACAATAAAAACATGCTAATAATGATAAGAATGAAAAGCATGTAATAAATGGGAGTTTAGGAATTGTTACCAAAACCTAGAAGGCAACTCTCCTTATCTCCAAACCATGGTGGTCCTCTCCACCAAATCTTCCCTTGAAAGTGATGCATCAAATTGATTTCCTTTAAGTACGGAACGCATCCACTCCAAGGTGTCATCACTCTCACGTCATGTGAGAGCCCACACCTACATCAAAAAACTCTAGGGGTGGTCTTGGTACCCATACTCTTTTGGGTCCATGGGGGTTAGTACCTTCTCTAACCCAAATAAATTTATTTGCTAAATTAGGAGTATGTAATCTATCATAGCAAAATTTAGCAAGGTGGCCCTTACGTCCACAATGTGTACATGTGTACACATGAGCATACATGGTGTGATGGTGTCCGTGAGAAGCATGTGTATGCCTTGGAGGGTGTGCATGCATAAAGGATGGAACTTGTTTCTTTCGAACCAAAGTTTCCAAACGTGAGTGGTTCATGGCACATTGGCTCATAGTGGAGCCCAAACAATCAACCTTCTTCTTAAGCAAACAAATATCATCATTAATCTTAGAAGAAGTGTGGCATGCAATAGGTGAAGTGTGTGATACTATCCTAGCATGGCAAACATGTGCATCCATCTTATTTTGCAAAACATCATTTTTCTTTAAACATACATCTAAATCATTTGAAATAGAAATAATTTTGTTTTTCAAATCAACATTCTCTTTTAAAACAAAATCTACTTTTGAAGACAAGTTCTCATTTTTCTTCAAAAGTGTTTCACAATCATTTTTAGATTTTAAAAATTTATTTTCTTTTAATGCAAGTTCTAATTGAGATCTCAATGCATCCCTTTCATTAGAGACCTCAACCTTCTCTTGCAAAACATTGTCAAGTCTAGAATGCAAACATTTATTTTCTTTTTCAATTTCTAGACTTTTCTTTTTCAAAACTTTATATTTTTCTATTAGTTTTTCACGCACAATGGATAGTTCTTCATTCAAAGCATGGGGATCAACAAAATCATTTGAAGAACTAGCACTATCATCACAATCTAAGTGGGGTTCCGAATGTACCTCAAGGGAGTCATTCCCTTGGACCATGAAGCATTGTGAATCGGATTCTCCACTAGATTCCTCCGGTTGATTTGGCAATAGAAGCTCGGAGGTGGTGGTGGTTGTCAACAAATTCCACACTACAAAGGCGGAATCAATATTAGAAACATGTATAAGATATTCTTTTGAAAGTGTGCTTCTAATGGCCTCAAGGGCTTGTGCATTGGCCCCTATATGATTGCTATCACTAAGGAAGGATTCCTTGCTAATGGCAAGGTAAACTTTATGACCTAGGGTTTGTAAATAAACAGTCATCCTAATCTTCCAAACATGAATGTTGGAAGGGTCAAACATAGGTGGGGTCATGAAAGCCATGGTAAATTATATGTGTGCAAACAAGCAAATGCAAACAATAGATTAGCAATCAAATGGATCTCACTCCTAGGATGTTAAGCCTAAATCAGGAGCACTAGCTCTGATACCATTGAAAAACACCTAGAGGGGGTGAATAGGTGTAAGTGCTAATCTAGGAACTAAATGCGCTAAATGCGGAAGCTAATGCAAATCTTGCACAAACTTAATACAACACAACAAGTGTAGCCGAATTCTCCGTGAAGGGCTCTGGACTAACTCCTCTTGATTCCCCTTGAATGGGTTGAGGTGCTATGTGAAGCTCTTGTTGATTAAGTACAAGTGAGGCACACACAAACAACCAAGCATATACAAGATATAGCAATATGAAATATGCAAGGCACAACACAAATGCAAGCAAGTATGATATGAATGATGAATGATGCTTTGCACAATATAAAGAGAGAGAGAGAGAGAGAGGTGAGAGACAAGTGGATCAAACGCAAAGGCAAAGATATGTTTCGAGGTTCGAGCACCTAGCTCTACATCCCCGCCTACACCACTGTGTAGGATTTCCAATCCACTATCTCCCACCGAGGGAACCTCTACCGAAGAGGATTTGTTATAACTCTAGGAGTACCAAACTCCTCTCTCAAACAACCACCTCGCAACCGAGGGGTAGGCCCGTAGCCAATACAACCAACAACCAACACCTCTACCGAAGAGGGTTTACAAACCAACCTCCACCTCTCACTAGAGAGAGCAAACCAATCACCCGATCACCTCTACCTAAGAGGGATACACAAAGAATAAGGGTGTACAACAAGCGGTTTCTTTCAACCACAAACAATCTCTCTTTCTTTTCTCTTTTTCCACAAAACAAATGATCCTAATAGAACAGGATAGGTGATAGCTCAAGTGTGAAAAACTAGGTGTTTTTGGAAACAAGCAACAAAGAAAATACTTGGGAAAACTCTTGTAAAAGATAGAGAATGAAAACCAATACAAATATCCCAAATTCCTATTTTCTTTGATTTTCCAAAAACCCAAAACAAAAAGGATGAAATCTTTTTAGCACAAAACTCTTTTCAAAACTTGTTTAAAACACTGAAGAAGTCAGGAATTTTTAGCTCTAAAAATCTTGGCTAAAACCCCCAAGAGTTGGGGTATTTATAGCCCAAACAGAAAACTAGCCGTTAGGCTGATGTGGCAGCCTGACAGGCTGACGGTCGACCGGCCCGGTCGACGGCCAACGGTCAGAAATGTGACCGTTGGGCAACCACGGTCGACCGGCCCGGTCGACCCAAACAAACAGAGAGCACTGCTCTCAGACCCGGTCGATCCGGACGGTCAACCGTCTCAGTGTCTCCAAACGTGCATAGATTTGTGCACGTCGGTCGACCGGCCCGGTCGACCGACTTCACCCAAGTCGACTAGGTCAGTTGACTTAGTCGACTGATTGAAGCCTGGAACAGAAATCTGGGTCAAAAAATACTGTAAAATATTTTTCTAAAAATCTTTTTAACACTTTTAAAAAATCCATAAAACTTGTTTAACATTTTATATTAAAACACAAACTTGTGATAAAAATTTCAAGACATATATCAATCATATGAATTCATTTTTGAGTCTTGCAAATATTATCAAAAACAAAACTTGTATTTTTATCAAACCTGATTTTTCAATACATGAATAGACATATCAAAATAAGTTTGACTAGCAAGTTTAAAGCATGTATGTATATCTAGAACATATCTAATATACATAGAAATAAAGTAAACTTGTTTTGATCAACTATTCATGAAAACCAAATCCAAAACATAAAACGTGTGTGTTGTGCACTTGAGCATATCAACTATACTAAATTTACAAATTTGATCTAAAACACACTATATAAACTAGGATACCTAAGTCTTCTTGATGATCTTCATCATCAAGTTGACTTGCTCCAAACTCCATCCATGGGCTAGGCAAAGTGTGATCTTGAAGCTTTGGCCCTGGAATCACTATGAAAAGCTTCTAAACACCTTTGTTGAAGCTAATCACCCACTAATATCTTGCTAATGATCTGAAACTTAAAATCACAAGAATATTAGTAAACATAACTACATGAGTTAATCATCATCAAAACTAGGGTGGAAGGCCTTTGGGCCAACAATCTCCCCCTTTTTGATGATGACAAAACTCATGGAGTTATATATGCATGGATTAAAGTTAAGCTTCAAAGAAGCTCCCCCTTAACTCATGCATAAACAAATAAACAATAGATATGCATTGAATGTACATAAAATGTATGCATCAACATGCATAAAACACATAAACATATTCTAAAAGCTCTAGATACCAATTAAATTAATAAAATATTAAATATTAAAATAATATTAAAAATAATAAAAACTAAAGATTAAAAATATAAATAATTAAATAATTAAATAAAAATTGAACACTATTAAAAATATTAAATATTTAATAATGTTAAATTATATATTGATTATCAAGTAACTGCTTTGAACTGCAAGTGTATTACAAGTGGAATTTACAAGACCACAAAATTAACTGTAGCAATTACAAGTGAGAAAATGTGAGTGTAAAAGTGAGATTTACATGATCACAAATTTAACTGTAGCAACTGCAAGTGGTAAAATGAGATTGTATTTTGCAATTTGTTTCAGCGAAACAAACAGCGGAAAATAGAAAAGAAGTTTTACGACTTACGATTTGCGGGATTTTGCGACGAAACAAACACGCCCGTTATGTGGACTCTGATTACGCTAAGGATCTTGACAAACGCCGATCCACAATAGGGTATGTCTTTACCTTCTTGCAGACACCGGTGAATTGGCGCTGTATTTTACAGCCTATAGTGGTTCTGTCGTCGACAGAAGCAGAGTACATGGCTCTGACAGAGGCTATAAAGGAAGCAATTTGGCTTCAGGGCTTGATGGATGACTTGGAGATTGAACAAGACTTCTTGCGGGTTCATTGTATAGCATGAGTGCTATCTACCTAGCGAAAAATCAAGTCTATCATGCGAGGACGAAATATATTGATGTCATGTACCACTTTATGCGGATGTTCTTGAAGATGGAGATATTGAGGTGAAGAAGATTCACACCAAAGACAATCCCGCCGACATGCTTACAAAGGTGATTCCTAGAGTCAAGTTCAATTATTGCAAAAACTTGCTCCGAATCCTTCCGGTTGCTTGAGCTCAGTGGAGCTCATTTGGGTGAACTACGAGTAGCTTGATCCTCTGGGTAGGGGGTACGTAGGCAGCCATAATAGTGCAGCCCAATCACTGAAGCCGAAATCATGTATCGATTTCGCTGAGATTGCTAAATTCGAGATCTTGTGTCAATTTCACCGAGATCGTGTGTCGATTTCGCCCGGATGGCTCAAGCCGAGATCGTTTATCGATTTCGCCCGGAGATCATAGGAGTTCGGCTCAGATTTAGAAAATCTTCACCGATGTGGAGAATGTAGAGAGAGGGTCAAAAACTTGGACAACAGAGTTTTTTTAAACTCTATGACAGAATTTCGGTCGACCGAGCGGTCCACAGACGTGCACAAAGGGCACATCGCTCGACTGAGCGGTCGAACGACAAAGATAGGAAAGAAGAAACCTATTGGATCGGTCGACCGGTCTTTCCAGTAAATCCTGCAAAAGATTGGAGCATCGAGTGGTCGACCGGGCTGTCGAATCAGAGTTAATTCTAGACCCGACTTGGGCTATTTTGGGTGTTTCTTCTCCCCCCTATAAATAGAAGATGTAACCCATATTTTGAAATATGAGAGAAAAGTGAGTTTTTGAGAGAATCTCTTATAAATCCTCTTGTAATCTTGTGCATATCAATAGTGTTGTGCTACGACAACAACCAGAAGAGGAATCCCTGAATCTCCCAAGCACGAAGAACAAATTCCCAAAACAGCACAAATACCAAAACCAGAGAAAGAACACACGAAAAACAACAATTAACGAGGTTCGGCCTTGATGCCTACGTCCTCGGGGCAATGAAAGAGAGATTCTATTGATTTTGTAAATCAATTACAATGGATGCAGCTTCTCTGTGTATCAAGAGAGTTGCTACTTTCCTTGGTACAATAAAACCCTAGAAATCCCGTTTAAATACAACAGATTTCTAAATCAGCAATCGCAGCCCGCAACCCGACTGTCGGTCGACAGGGCGGTCGACCGACCCTATGCGCCGGTCGACCGTTCCCAACCGAGAGTTGGGTCACTTCAGTCGGTCGACCGGGCGGTCGACCGAGCTCCCTCCTTGTGCATGTTGTGCACGTCGGTCGACCGGACCGGTCGACCGAGCTCCTGCTACTGTGGGCGGTCGACCGGGCCGGTCGACCGAACTTCTCCTGTTGCTGCTGTTAACCTGTTTTGCTGCTGTCCTTCCTTTGTCTTTCGTCGACGATCCCTCGACGATCCTTGTCGACTTCCTCAACAATATCCTCTCTCTTTCCAATAATCTCCACCTCGGTGAAAATTCTTTAAAATCTGAGCCGAACTGTCCATCGACTCGAGAGTGGCTGCACCAATGTGGTTGCCTACGTACCCTGCCCAAGGGATCAAGCCATCCATAGTTCATCCAAATGAGCTTCAGTAAGCTCAAGCTACCTGAAGGACATGGAGCAAAGCTTTGCAATGTGCAAACTTAACTCCAGACACCACCTTAGTAAGCATGTCGGCGGGATTCTCTGATGTGTGAATCTTCAACAGTTCGATATAACCCTCTTCTAGAATCTCCCGAACGAAATGGTACCTGACGTCGATGTACTTCGTCCGTGCATGATAGACCTGATTCTTTGCCAAGTAAATGGCGCTCATACTGTCACAGTTAATCTTCAGCAAATCCTGTTCCACGCCCAAGTCATCAAGCAAGCCTTGAAACTAGATTGCCTCCTTCATAGCCTCCATCATAACCATATACTCGGCCTCTGTGGTCGACAATGCGACGGTAGACTGCAGTGTGGAGCGCCAACTCACCGGTGCTTGAGAGAATGTGAAGACATACGCTGTTGTAGACCGGCGCTTGTCAAGGTCACTTGCATAGTCTGAATCAACATATCCTATGCACTCTTGCTTTCCCGTGGAGTCCTTCTCAAATACCAAACCTACATCAATTGTTCCTTTGATGTACCTCAAGATCCACTTCACTGCCTCCCAATGACCCTTTCCTGGATCATGCATATATCTGCTAACCATGGAGACAGCCTGTGATAGATCTGGTCTCGTACACACCATAGCGTACATAAGGTTACCGACTGCGTTGGCATATGGGACGTGAGTCATATACTCACGTTCTTGAACACTCTTCGGAGACATCTTAGCAGACAACTTGAAATGAGAAGCCATAGGTGTACTTACAGACTTCGTATCCTTGCCGATATTGAACCTCTATAGTACCTTCTCCAAATATCCTTTCTAAGTCAAGCTCATCCTGCCAATCCCTCTGTCTCTAGTGATCTCCATGCCTAACACCTTCCTAACTTTACCAAGGTCCTTCATCTCAAACTCTGAAGATAGATCCCTCTTCAGTGCATCAATGGCAGATCTCGACTTCGAAGTAATCAACATATCATCTACATACAGAAGTAGGTAGATATATTCCCCTGTCAGTTAGTTTGTTGTAGTACACACATGGGTCATAGTGGCTTCGTGTGTACTTCTTCCCTCTGATGAAGCTATCGAATCACTTGTACCACTGTCTAGGAGACTGCTTCAGTCCATACAGCGACTTCTTCAGCTTACATACCATTTCTATCAAAGCCTAGGTTCACACCTGGTGTGGATAACCACCTGGGTCAATACTCGAGCTCATACCAACAGTACAAGCAGATTCAGATTCAAACTTGTCTGTATCTGCATTTGGGATTCCAGCGATGAGTACGAGAATACCATGTCATTGATAATTCATTCCGTGACTCTTTTCTATTCCTTACTGACAGTTATCAACTAGACTATCTGATTTCCTTCTTGCTTTCGTTTCGTCTTCTTGCTTCCAATCCGTTTCACTACCATACTTCCCCATCCCGAGTTCCCTATAGAGATCAGAGTGCGCAGCGAAAGTGTCATGGACCTGTAACATTTAGGCTTTGGGACCGAAAATATTGTGCTCACACCTGATTGGAAATTTCGAGGACGAAATTTTTTGTAAGGTGGGGAGAAATGTAACCCCCTGATCTCTGATGTACGTATCGCAGTATCAGTACGCGATACAGCGTATAATATTGATTTGACCTCCATGGTAGTCCGATTGAGCTGATTTCAGTTTCAAAAATTATTTTCTAATATTTTAAATTTTTCAGGATTTTTTGAAATTTTTCTGGATTATTTTGGAAAATCTCCGTTGGTGTCGACCGATACCGATAACCAGCTTTACGCTTTTTATTTCACAAACGGAGTAGCATTTTTAGAATCTGCTTTTACCATGCGCCTTAGAATCATGTTATCGACGTTTGGGTATTTTTGGAGATTTTTCTGATTTTATCGAAAATCGGGCCAAACCGGTGTCGCCCGATACCGGCGACAGCTTCTTGGATTTTTAATTTTGTAAACCGGATAGAATTTCTTCAAACCGGTTTCACCTTACGTCTCAGGATAATATTCGCTAATTTTGTAATTTTTGGGGACTGATCTGAAATAGTCAAATTTCAACCCAATAAAATAATACTAATTAAATATTAATATTTTTCCTTTCTTTTTCTTTCCTTTCTTCTTCCTTCTACACTTTTCTTTCCCCTTCTTTTTTTTAACCGACCTCCTCCACCGCCATTAGCCAACCACCTCTTCTCTCTCCTCCCCTATAAACCCCAATCTCTCTCTTTCTCTATCCCCCTAACTCTCTCTCTCCTAATTCTCTCTCTCACTCTCACACTCTCTCTCTCTTACTCCCTCTCTCTCTAGGTCAGCCGGCGGTCTGACCCACGCCCGCGGTCGGTGGCCGGCGTGCCACTGCCGCGCCCCCCCGGGCCACTCGCCGCAGGCGCCGCCCGGGCGCTGCCGCGCCCCGGCCCGGCGCAACGCCGGCGGCCGCCCCTAGCCTTGGCCGCCGCCGCCCCCCTCTCTATTTCTCCCTGTTTCCTCTTCCTTTCCCTCTCTCTGTAAACCTCTCTCTCTCCCTCTTTCTCTTTCTCCTCCCTCTCTCTATCTCTATATCTCTCTCTCCCCGGCCTAACGGCCGCGCCGCCGGCGGCCGGGATCGCCGCCGACGGGCCCCCGCCGTCGCCGGCCAGCCTTGCTGGCCGGCTAGCCCACGCAGCAGCAGCAAGAAGCTGTTGCTGCTGCTGCTGTTATGTCCTTATTGGGTTTGGATAAAACCCAAACCCAATATGCCTCTTAGCCACTACCCATTATCCACCTAACTATTGGGTTAAATCCATTAACCCATTACCAGTTAACTTAAGTATTGGGTATGGGTTGTGGATCCAGACCCGACCCGTTATGAGCCCAAACCCGCATCCAAACCCAATAAAGGTACTTTTTCAAAAAACTCCCTGCTACTTTTTATTATTTGCATTTAAAATAGTTTTATTTACATATTTAACCCATTTTGATTATTTTTAGTGTTCGGGCGATATCGGGAGCATCTGGACTTCGATTTAGACGATTCTAGATCCGTTGCGATCGTGAGAAAGAGAGCTACCTTCCCATGGCTAGTTTGTGAGTGTTTTTCTTTTATAAATTATATTTTTATTGTTTAGTGACATTGATTGATATATCTTGATTATGGATAAAGGCGGTAATAATTAATTATTCACTGGTACGTGTTGGACACTCATTGTAATAGGTGATTCCTGTAATATGGTTAGGTATTTCCTGATGTAATAGAAATATAGGGAGGCAATTGTAGTAACAAGAGGTACTGACATAGACAACTCGGATACAGTCATCATACCTGCACAGCCACTGATACTCGGGCCCCTATTTCACCATATACTTGGACACTCTTATTTCATGTATTGTCTTACCGTTAGATAGCGTCACATGTATATTTTCGATGACACGTGGACACGGTATGACCTTATACACTGACTCCTGTTACTACATGTACTAGGGATGCCCATATATGGTACACGGATATACCAATGCACGGACTATCGCATTTTATATATTGTTATCATCATTACACGGATACTGTAGTTCACTATACATGATATTAGACACTGACCACTGTTATTACATGACACGTCACACTCTTATTTCATATTCATGTCACACTGATATATAAATGCACCACTTCACGGATACCGTTATGAAATATATTGTTATAATCGTTACATGGATTCTCGGCATATCACTGTTACACATGCATATATGGTTTCTCTATTCTTATCATATGGATCCCCGTGCTTATTACATGTATTATTGTTCCATGATATCCCCGTATTCATGTTATATGATTGTTTCCTGTTACTGATATGGATATTCCCGTTACTGGACATGAGAGCTGTTGATATGCGATATGTGGAATTCCACATCTACTGTTCCCGTTTCCGTTATATTGTTCCCGTTTCCTGTTATATTGTTCTATGCTATCAACAGAGCTCAGGTCCAGCTATCATGTTACCCGTATCATGTACTGTATTTGTTCTTGTTACATTGTATACTTGACATATCAGATCATAAAGCTAACTTGGGTATGGGAGAGACTTGACGGTTGATTAGATCTTATCAGGTGATGTACTGGATCCATATTGTTCTCCCACTGCAGGGGACGGTAGTGCTATCTACCAATTGCTCCATGAGCTCCGTTACTTGATTATTGTTCCCCTCTTAGCGGAGGGCCCTGGTCTCAGCAGCCAGGGGTTTGTTTAAGGCCGTGATCCCGGGTATGCACGGGATACACCTACCCGATAAGAACTCCTCGACCATGGGTTTCCAATTAACATAATAAAATAGTATACAAAATAGTGCCATCGGGAACACTTGTTATTTGGTTGCTCTCTCGTTTGGATAATGGTACCCGTAGGCCATGTCCGGATGGGTTCGACTGGAGTGCGGGCTCCAGTATGAACTGCCAGTGGTATGGGACACTGGAAGAGAGTGATTATAATACCAGGTGGTACTGATTGCTACTATTGTATAAATATCATGACTTGCATGATACATGTATACTATTGTTTAGTTGTACTTGTGACTATTCCTGATCATTTATCCGCTATCATGTTACATGTATACTTTGTTACTTTACCTGGTACATGTTACACATTCTGTGGTGGCCTACTACTCCTGTATATGTATACACTACATTGCATATCTTCTGTTTTCTGTGTCTGCATATACTACTCATGTACAAGTATACTGCATAGCATATATTCTATTTTCTGTATACCTTGCAGACATCATTACTGCCTAGGCACAACACCGCATTATGATTATCTTGCATATGCCTATATGCATGTTCACTTCTATCACGTCACCAATAGACAACCTTATTTACTATCTACTGGATACGACTAAAGACATGACTCGATGAAACATGTTAGGAAATGATGGTATAAAAGACTGACATGATTATATACTTCTACTGCTTATTATATACTTATTATATGGTATCACTAGTACAACATCATGTATTATATATTAGTATCGTGCTTGTATTACTATAGTATATATACTACCTCCTTCATTTTACCACTCACTAGGTCGCTTTCTGACGACCCTGGGTTTGCGTGCCCAGGTTGGAGATCCGAGTTATCGTATTGACAGATAGTCTATTGTGCACATAGGAGACTCCTCATCGAGACCCTTCTAGGTATCTTTATGATTTATTACTGTTATCTTATTTATCCCTGTTCTTCCTATCTGTTATGATCACTAACCTCTTTCTGCAGGTATTCTTGTACTTCTTGCATGCTGGAACCCTTGTGTATATAGAGGTGATGTCCTGTACTGAGGCTTAACGTACTCGTGAGTGTGTTTTCACCTCGCGTATGTACGTCGCCATAACGTCTCCGTATCCTTGGGATCGGGGCGTTACAATTTCTTCCTTCCCTGCAGTCTTGAACCCTGTTGGCTGAGTCATGTAGATCTCCTCCTCTAGATCGCCGTGGAGAAAGGCGGTCTTTACATTGAGTTGGTCAAGGTCCAACTCGTACTGTGCCACCAAAGCCAATAAAATACGAATTGACGAATATTTAACAACAGGAGAGAATACCTCATTATAGTCAATTCCTTCCCTCTGAGCATAGTCTTTAGCTACCAACCTGGCCTTGTAGCGAACCGAATCTTCTTTGAGAGATCCCTGCTTTTTAGCATACACCCACTTGCAGCCTATAGCCTTCTTCCCTTTGGGCAACCTAATGAGTTCCCAAGTGTCGTTCTTGTAGAGAGACTTCATCTCTTCATTCATGGCTTCTTTCCACATCTTCGATTCCGCACTGATCTCAGCTTCTCTGAAGGTGGACGGAATAGCCTCCTCAACGACCGGAAGTGCATACGCCACGACCATATCTATAGTGAGCCAACCTGGTCTCCTAGTGTTCCTCCTTGGTCTTTCAACTGTAGTAGAGTCAGGAACATTACCCATGACCTGTTCTTGACCCTCTTCAACATCTTCAGCATCTTCTACAACAGCTTGATCACTGCCCTGTGTCACCCTGGGAATGATCCTCACCGATGCTGAATCCTCTAGAGATGGTGGATTTGCATCAATCTCCACCTGCTGCGATAGCTCCTTGATCTTGCTAGTCTCCACCTGCTGAGAGACCTTAGGCTTCATCATGGAAGCCTCATCAAAAGTGGCATCCCTGCTGAGAAGAAACTTCATGTCTGGATCCCAAATCTTGAACCCTTTGATTCCACGCTTGAAACCGACGAACACCCCTTTCTTTTCTCTTGGGTCTAACTTATCATCTTTGACATGATAGTAGGCTGGACATCCGAAAACCCGTAGCAAATCATAGTCAGCAGCTGCTTTTCCCGACCAAGCTTCAAGAGGAGTCTTCCCCCCTATCGCAGACGACGACAACCTATTCACGAGGTAGCATGCATACGCCAAAGCCTCAGCCCAAAACTTCTTTGACAAACCTGCATTGGACAACATACACCGGACCTTCTCTAGCAAAGTCCTGTTCATCCTCTCTGCTACCCCATTCTATTGCGATGTCTCTCGTACAGTGAAGTGTCTCTCTATGCCCTTATCAAGACATAGCTGTAGGAAAGGATCCGATTTGTATTCTCCTCCATTATCTGAACGGAGGACCTTGACCTTCCTTCCCGTGCTTCTCTCCAAGTTCTTCTTCCACTTCACGAACAATTCTAGGACTTCCCTTTGTGTCGCATGGTATATACCCAGCATCGCCTAGAATAGTCATCAATAAACGACACAAAGTAATTGTTACCTCCAACTGATGCAGTTTTGGTAGGTCCCCAGACATCCATGTGAACATAGTCAAGAATCCCCTCGGTGCAATGTGATGCTGTGCCGAACTTCACTTTGGTTTTCTTGCCGATGATACAGTGTTCACAGAATTCCATCTTGCAGGTTTCGGCACCCTTCAATAACCCTTGCCTCGCAAGAGTTTGCAATAACTTCTCTCCTGCATGTCCCAGGCTCATGTGCCACAGCCTGGTTAAATCTTCCTCTGAACTGGTAGAAGCCGCCACTTGCCTTGTCACCGTACTACCCTTCAAGTAGTATAGGTTGTTCCGGCGATCGGCCTTCAACACCACCATCGAATCTTTTGTCATTCTAAGGACTCCTTCCTTAATCGACACCACAAGGCCCAATGACTCCAAAGCTCCAATGGAAATTAGGTTTCTCTTCAACTGAGGTACATACCTCACTTCCTTCAGCTCCCTCACCATCCCATCAAACATTCTGATTTGGATTGTACCAACACCCTCCATGATGCATGGATGATCGTCGCCCATAACGACTGAACACCCTTCCAGCTTCTCAAAGCTTGTAAACAAGTCCCGATTGGGGCATACATGGTATGTAGCACCTGTATCCATGATCCACTCATTTTCACCTGAGTAGCCTACGATGGGAGTTGTAACTGAGAATGAGAACACCGACGAATCTGAGTCTGATCCATCTGCCTGTGATTTACTGCTCTGAGTGTTAACCACCTTTGCGAGATTTGCTTCAGACTTCGATTCCTTCTTCTTCCCCTTGAACTTCGGACAGTCCACCTTCCAGTGCCCTATCTCTCTACAGAAGGCACACTGATTCCTTTTAAGATCTCTGAACCCTGGCCTGGACTTTGATCTTCCTCTTTCCTCCTTACCTTTCCTTGATGAACCCCTGCCTCTTACTGCCAGTGCCTTCGCTGATGAGCTTGACTGAGAAGGATGTCTCTCCTTTCTCTTTGTCTCATAACTTGCCAGTGCAGACGACACCTCATGATAGTCCAGAGTCTGTCTACCATTGATAAAGGTTAGAGTGAATGTCTCATATTCCTCCGCCAGGAGTGAGTTCAGGAGGATTATCGCCTTATCTTCCTCATCTATCTTGACATCCACGTTCACCAAATCTGTAAGAAGCTTCGTGTAGCGGTTGATGTGTTCATCACGGAGCTCCCTTCTTCATCTGAAACCGGTATAGCTTACTCTTAAGCTGCAATCTAGATTCGATACTCTTGGTCAGATATTTCTTCTCAAGGGTCTCCCACAAATGCTTCGCCGACGTCTCATGTAACGCAAAATATTTTATGTCTTGTGTTAAACATGAACGAATCAACCCACACGCAGACCTGTTCATCTTCTCCACTCTTCATCAGTGGTCATGCTTCTCTTCTTCTCCAGAAGGAGAGTATCCTCGAGGTTCGATGCATTCAGGGCATCCATAACCTCACATCTCCACATCCCGAAATTATTTGTGCCATTAAACTTCACCACGTCAATCCTCGGATGAGGATTCATGGTCTTAACTGAAATACTTTCTTCTGCCATCTAGATTACTTGATCCTCTATCTATGCGAAAAAAACCAACTGGAAATAGATCATAACTTCAATAAAAATTAGATTTTTACCTTCTTCCTGAAACCCTAGATTGAGTTTCTCACTAGATCTACTCCACCAAAGATTCCTTGAGCACTCCTTGCGTCCTTCTGAGATCGACACACGATCCCACGAGCATGACTACCTCTGATCTGAGATCGACACACGATCTCCACCGAATCAGATCCCGAAGCCCTCCGAATCTCCAGAAAAATCCCAAGCGAAACCTGGGATGCTCTGATACCACTTGTTGTGCTACGACAACAACCAGAAGAGGAATCCCTGAATCTCCCAAGCACGAAGAACAAATTCTCAAAACAGCACAAATACCAAAACCAGAGAAAGAACACACGAAAAACAACGATTAACGAGGTTCGGCCTTGATGCCTACGTCCTCGGGGCAATGAAAGAGAGATTCTATTGATTTTATAAATCAATTACAATGGATGCAGCTTCTCTGAGTATCAAGAGAGCTGCTACTTTCCTTGGTACAACAAAACCCTAGAAATCCCGTTTAAATACAACAGATTTCTAAATCAGCAATCGCAGCCCGCAACCCGACTGTCGGTCGACCGGCCGGTCGACCGACCCTATGCGCCGGTCGACCGGGCCGGTCGACCGTTCCCAACCGAGAGTTGGGTCACTTCAGTCGGTCGACCGGGTGGTCGACCGAGCTCCCTCCTTGTGCATGTTGTGCACGTCGGTCGACCGGACCGGTCGACCGAGCTCCTTCTACTGCGGGCGGTCGACCGGGCCGGTCGACCGAACTCCTGCTGCTGCTGCTGTTAACCTGTTTTGCTGCTGTCCTTCCTTCGTCTTTCGTCGATGACTTCCTCGACGACCCCTCGACGATCCTTGTCTACTTCCTCGACAATATCCTCTCTCTTTCCAGCAAATAGATCTTTCTCTCTTCTGTCCCGGGAACGTAGGCTTCTTGTCAAACCTCGTAAATCCTTGTCTCCCTCTCTCTTTATGTGTGTGTGCGCACATTTAGGGTTTGTATTCTTGGCATGCTCTAGACCCAACATATAGAACCTACACCTGTTCGCATCATCAATTTCCACTGAGCCTTTTCCTCCAAAATGGGTTGCTGTGGAGCTGAAGTCAGGGCTGAGGAAACTTCACACGAGTTGGCCTAGATTTTAAAAACTGGACGACATTCTGTAAACCTGCCATCAGCGCTCTTGACTTCTGAGGAATACCTCATTGGTAACTATATGAGCAAGACAGTTTTCCTGACATAAAACCTTGATGTTCTTCAGAGTTTGTTCATTCAATTAGGTGATCTCCAAAGAGAAAATCTGACATTTTGAGAAGGGAGCATGGCAAACTCGGCGTGCTATTGTTTGAGAAGTGTTGCAGACGAATGTTACAGAACTCTGAATGGGCGAATTACTTGAAATGAAGTTGGAGAATCTTGTTAAATGGGAATGAACTCCCAGGTCCGCTTTCACGTTGAACGTGGTGTTCTTGTTTTGTAACTCATTATTCATATCAACAGGCTGAGATCATCCTTTGAAATGGATCCACATCAATAATCACATTGTTTTAAGAGAAACTAATGTTAATTGTTCTACAAAACCTGTACTATGGCTCTGACATGGCAAGTTAATGAGTAAGCTGATATGGAGATAAAGAGGTAATTAATTGAGTACTTGCTATTTCTTCTTCCTAAGAAAAAAAAAAGATTGCTTCTATTTCTCTTCCCTCCCCCTCAATCTCAAATCTTTCTGCTCATCACATTGAACAGACCCCTTGATCCCCTAAAACCGAACTTCCAAAAGGAATCAAAATCCATCATCTTCTTGTTTCTTCTCAATCAACGCCTACTATGTTTTTCTAAACCTTATCTAGTCCAAATATGATCTGTGATTCTTGATTTCTTCCTAAAGACCAGCAATTTTTGCCCAAACCTCTCATTGCTCACCATTGGAAAATCTTCTCAATCCAGTTGTGCTTCACAGAATGACTCATGCCACTGGGTATGACAGCACTGTAGCAGGTTGAGAACGTTCTTTTCAACATATGTTTCTTGGACTGCTATGTTTCCCAATTAATTGCCTCTGTTATTTATCTTTAGGTCGACTTACTCGTCAATTCACCATGTCATTGCCTCTTAGATTAAGTATCATAGTACTACGACTTTTGTAGTATGCTTGATATTACTCTCACGAGAATAACATCACTCGTCCTTGTTTTCAAATGAGGCTTGATATGCTGCTTTATTTCCTTTGGAATTGGAAAGTACAAGGACCATATATAAACATGATATGATTTTGATGAGTTTCCCTTGGAAAGATGCAAAAATGATGAGCAAATGCAAATTTTTATACTGAATTTTGTGCATTACTTAAACTGATGAAGATTGGTAAAGTGATTTGAGGAATTTTTCCAAAGAAATTTGATGACTACAAATGTGCTGCGATTCCCCCCAGTTTTTAGGCATATGGGAGAAATGAGTTATTTTAGCAATGTTGAGCGAGAAAGCAAAATTGTTGCTGTCATTATCTAATTGATGAGGTCTGGACATGATGAAGTTGATTATTTTAAGGGGGATTTAATGGAATACGTCCAATTTTCATTAAACCATGAGGGATATGTCTGAGATGAAAGATAATATGTCCTATTCAGGTATATGTTTAGACTATGGAAAGTTCAGTTTTGGTATATGATTTTAATGGAGTAATGTCGTGGAGTGGAAAGCGAACGACGCTGATTAGATCTTGTACTAGCGTTGACGAATCATGAAGAATCCTTCAGGTGGGGATAATTACTCGAATTCACGAGCCAGCGACTCGAATCCACGAGCCAAAAATAACAACTCAAATGCACAAGCAATTTAGAGAGTAAAACTCAAGTTTATTAATTAAAATTCAATGCTAAAATAAAGAATACAAAGCCTATTTATAGGCTTACAATAAGTCCTAATATATCTATGAAAGCTATTTTCAAAATAAAAAAAAAGAAAATCAAAATAAAGAAAGAGAAAAATCAATCGGAATCCAAATCGGACCCGAATACAAAATCCTAATTAGGTTCAGAATTGCTGAGTCTCGTGTGGCAGTTGACCGGGCGGTTGACCGCTGGGTCTTTCCGTCAAATGCCGGTTGACCGGCTAGAGAGCTGAGCTCTCTGTTCAAAAAACTGTCTTCTGGCCGGTCAACCGGGCGGTCGACACCAGGTGACTGGCTTTTGCTTTTCTCCTATGAGTCGGTTAACCGGGCGGTTGACTGACATCCTGCACGCTCTTCTTTATTTTGTCCGCTAATCTTTGACTGAATTATCTGGACGATCGACTGAGGCTTCTGCCTAGGCCATTATTGAGCCTTGATTTGTGTCTTTGCTCTCCTACATCAGTTCATTCCTCTTCAAAAGAACTCGTCCTCGAGTTCCTATCAATCTGATTGCATAGGGACACAAGTGAAGACACTTTTTTCTTCGTAGATCTTGGAGTTGGTGGAATTGGTCTTTGAAAATTCTCTTCCCTTCCAAGTGAACACATATACGTTCTCTCTTTCCTTGTGGGTAGCGTCAACGTCATGTTGTCACGGTCTTCCCAAAAGAATATGACACTTATCCATATCGATAACATCACATGCAACAGAATTTTGATAGAACTTTTCAGTAGAAATAGGAATATAACATAGATCCATTACCTTAATGCATGGGCCTTTATTAATTCACTCAATGTTGTAGGGATGATGATGCAGCTTCGTTTCTAGCTTTATGTTATCTACGAGTGTCTTAGATACGATGTTCTCACAACTTCCATTGTCGATGATAAGATTGCATACCTTATCCTTGACCGAACACCTCGAGTAGAAGATTGATGTCGCTGTGTGGTGTCGAGGATCTTCTGATTATAAAGTACTTTCTGAATAACACAAGCGATGGGATCTCCATATTCTTGGACAAAATAAAAGTCTTCCGGCTCTGTCTCGATTTGTACTTCGTCTTCTTCTTCATAGTCCAACATGTTGACTTGTCTTCCCTTTGGACACTCAATTGGATTTGTGTCCAACTTCGTCATACCTGTAACACTTGTCAATCTCAGCTTGGTGTCGACACAGAGGTTTTGATCGTCGGTTGTACTAGCGGCTGACCAGCCGCCGTGAAGCCCGGCTGAACTCCGTCATGTTCTTCATTTCTAGGTCTGCATTATAATGCATACACTGTGTCATGTTCTTCATTTCTGGGTCAACATTATGATCTTTTAACCGTTTATATATTGTGAATAGAATTTTTGCTATAAAGAAAACTTGAGATTTGTGCATTAATAAAACATTCAAAGTCCATCCGACTTTGATTATCCTATTCTTCTAACTGTATGTAACCTGTTGTCCCTCTATTTGTATGTGGGTTGCACGATGTCACGGGGAGTTCTGCCAAGAGTTTCAATAATGTTACGTAAAATGTGCTCATATTGTCAAATAAACGCGTCTTTCTTCTGTAGACTTCTCTATACACACTGCTGAGTTAACTGAAATTATGTTGCTCATACAGTAAAACTGATATGATTGGAGTTAGAGAGCCAAGCCTGATTTATTTATTTATTTATTTATTTTGAGTCATGAAGTATGAATCCCGACATTTCATTAATAAAAATCGAAACATTCTCAAGATAGAAGCGCACAAATTTACATAAAAACACTCATACACAAATTGCTCTTTCACAAAAAAAAAAAAGAGAAAAACCAAAGCCACCGGAGACCCAAGCATGATTTCCATAAATGTTTTTAAGGTTTAATTACAATGTTTCTTCACCTATCAATTTACATGCACCTTGTTAGAAATGCCAACTTGTTTGTGCCTAACTTGTCATTAATTCTGACTTCTCATTCGTTGATGTGCTCGACAAAGTAGTTATTTAATTTGTTTATTTTTTGAATGGAAAATGATATCCATTTGTTTGGTTTGTTAATCTACGTCTACTTAGCCTGACGGGTGCCTTATGGTTCATGGGAACTCTAGAGGTTATGAAGTGCACTTGTGACTTAAGTTTAATGTCAATATAAGAGACTATGCAAATGCACGTTACAGATAACACAAGCAATATTGCAAGGATTTAAATATTGCTATACGGATAGATAAACACTCACAAGTTACAAAGAATTGAATAAAAAAGTACCCTATATGAATAACAACAATATTGCAGGCAATGTAGAAATCTATAGAAAACATACGAAAGTGGCTCTCCACTCAGTTTCATCATCATAGACGCTGACACATAATTAACACAAATGCTATGTAAAAAAAAATAATCTATATTCATAGACGCAAAAGTTTACGATAGCTATGTTGGAGAGAGATTGATATGCTTGATCCTAATTGTTACTCTCGAGATCAACGTTTGTGAAACTTCGCAATAGGATAATACTTACAAAAGAAAAACTATAGTAAAACAAACTAGTAATACATAAATAAAAGAGTAACAACAAATAATAACAAGAGAATTTAACGCGGTTCGGTCTAAACTTGACCTACGTCCATAGGGAGAGAACTTGAGGGAGTTTTATTAATAAACTTGATGCAAAAAGATCTAACCTTCCTTTTAATCCCACAAAAATATTCACCTTCTCCTTGAATTTAGACCTAAATTTCAAGAGTATACCTTCTATCTATGTGTCTTCATCTTGCTCCTCTTTCTTGGCATCCTCTGATCTCCTTCAAGATATAGAGTTTTATAATCCAAGCCATATCTAACTCTGAGATGATCTTGGCCGTCAGATACTTGAAGAACTTGATCAATTCAACTAAGAATTGGTCTCCTTGATCTAGAAGAATTCTAAACCTTTCAATTTTTAGAAACAAATTTTATAGAATAGAAATAGAGTTATATTCGGAGTCCACTAGAAAAGAAACTTGAAACCACCTCGAAAATGAAACTTGAATCCGATTCTCATTCTTGCCTATTGATCGGGGAAAAATCGTGTACGAAAAGTGTATATTTTAAAATCACGAGTTAAAAGTGTGTGCTTTGGCTTCCTCGATATTTCCGTTATAGCATAGAGGCTAAACGGATCGAATCCACAAGGACGAAAAGCGATAGAACCTTTATCGGTCTATTCACGTATGTGTTAACGGTTCTTCTATATTTAAAGAATGAAAAGAAAAGAAAACAAAAAATGGAAAGGAAGGATACGGTGAAAACAAAGAAGTGGGGAACATAGAAAAGAATGTGTTTGTGATTTTTGGTATATTTCTAAATTAAAGTAAAAAAAAAAAGAAAACTTATGGCTACAAACTACTAATGGTTCCACTAACCATGCTAACCTCTTAGTGATAGTTGCCTCACATGTATCCTTAGCCATCACTAGTCCTTGGTTCAAGAGCGTTTCAAAGCTTGACCCATAAGATCACTTTCACATTAACTCAACAATAAGTACAAGCTACACTTAAACCATCAAAACTAAACTAAAGTAAGTATGGAATAAATTAATGTTAGCTTGTTAGAGAGTTAGATGTTAGAGTGTAAGAATGAGCCATCATGAGCCATCAATGGCTCTTGCAAGAGCAAGGCCAAGTAGAGACTATTAGATTCATGTAGATTATCAAGTAAGGAGTTAGCAAGTTAGTGGTTAGTAGTTAGTTGCCATGAGAGAAAATTAGCTAAGCATTTAAAAGGAGTTAGAGAGAAGAAAATAAGTAGAGAAAAGAGAGAACCTTTCATAGAGTGTCACCTCCATTACAAACACTCTTGCTTTCATCTTATATACTACTCTCTTCTCTATTACATGATCTACAAAAAATAAAAAATACAAAAGAGGAAGAAGAAGAACAACTAACGTAAACTACCCTAAAAACTACATACATGAAAAAGACAACCCTAAAACTCTCCTCCCCCTGTTCAGAGAGCCCTGGGGTATTTATAAGTTAAGGGGGGCACCAGGGGTGTCACGGGGCTGCGGAAACACGACTATGGCCGCGAAAACACGGCCATCTCGTGGCCGCGTGCGCAGCGCCGCCTGTCACATCTTGTCGTTTTGCTCCCCTGTCAGATGTAGCCCCTGATTTCTGGATATGGGCACCTGAATTTGACAGAACCGCCTTTCAAAGTCAATGGCTATATGTGTAGGCTTTAAATCACCAAATAAATGAGATTTTTGGTCTTCTTCTTCATTTCATATCATTGACCTAGAAATATACAAGAGAGGTGTTATTAATAGAATTTAATATTAATAAATGTGAAGATATGGTATGAAATATGTATATTTAGAGACTAATCACACCCCCACACTTATCTTTTGCTCGTCCTGAACAAAACAGAAAAATTAAGAAAATTATTACACCACTTTCGCAGGTGACGCGATTGTGTTGAGCATGTGCAACAAGCCGTTAAACCTCTAGGTTTTCCCTAGAGGCGGAGTTTTATCTCCTGAGAATTTTCAGCGGATTACACCCACGAAATCTATAAAGAAAGAAATCAAATATTAGTATTTTGAGAACGCATTTTGAAATAGAGAAAAGTGTTGAAATATTTTTGTGAAAGTTTAAGGGATCCAACGTCATAGGTTAACCATAAATTATTCTTTCTTAAACTAAATCTAAATGCAAAATCATGTTATAAATTAAATGTAAGAATTTAAAATTGAATCGATTCTTTGATCTTTTGATCTTTCATAAAACTCTTAGAAAAATATGCACTTTGTGAACTGTGAAGATTTTTGAGATATTGACGCTAACTTTCATGCCATTTATTTGTATACATTTTATTTTTTCTTCCCTTAGTTTTCTTAGGCCTTCTTATTTATCCGTGTAGTGAGCCTTTAGCCGGTGACTCCCAAACCAGATAATTTTAGGACACCAGATAAGAAAACATCCCTGGCTTAAGGATTCGAGTAAACAAGATCACAAAACTAAAGGGGATTATTTTATTTTTGTCCACCATTTAATGCGTGAATAGTCATGCTTCCTGAGGTATAATTACCCAGTTTCAATAAGTGATTTTTATTATCAAATTTATTATTATTATTATTTTATGGCATTTTCAGTCATTGTTTAAATCCCAAAAAATTGTGTAAGTGTGAAATGCATATATCTAAGGCAAAAAATTTAAGATCAAATTATCTTTTCAATCTTACTTCCTTATCCTAAAATTTAAATAAGATATATTATTTTGACTCGGTTTAAAACTTCATAATTTTAGGTCTTTCTAATTCCTAAGATAATCTTAATTTTCTTAAAAATAAATCAAAACTATTTCTCTTATTTCATAAAATTTCATAAAAAGAAAAGAAAAATAAAAAAGGGTTTCTATACGAAAGAGAAAATCTAGAAACTTTCTAAAAAGAAGTGTAAAAGAAAGAAAATACAAAACAAATTATGTTAGTAAATCCTCCCCTATTCTTATCTCATGCGTTGTCCTCAATGCATCGTGAATGTGTATATGCATGAAACAAATAGAAAGGGAAGAAAAAAATCATCTCATGGTGGTGATTCCGGTGGTGGTCTAATTGGTCCACGAAATGCGGCTCAATAAAAATATTGTGGATCTTGAAGGAACCCACCAGTGACCTCTCTAATATGACCCATTAAAATGTTGTAGAACCATCCCCGACAATGGCGCAAAATTTGATTGGGTGTATGGGTCATATTGAGTCGGATAATACCAGTCTAGCCTATATAGTTGGTTCATGTTGTACATAACCGGGTTGAGTTATCCGAGTCAAATGAGGTCGGGGTAAAATATGGATTCATATTAGAATTGAAAGAATTATTATTGAAATACATTTCTAAAACAAACACAAACAAAAAAAAGAAAAAGCAAGCAAACAAACAAAAAAGAAAGAAAAAGCAAAATCAAGCATATATTAGGGTTGACCTAGACGACTCCTAACTAATTAAATTGTCCACCGGGGGGTTACATTATAAGAATCTGACCACAAGTTAATCAGTCAGGTAGGGGCAAGATCAGTGGGAGGTATCCGTGCCGGGGCAATGGGCCTAATTATGCCAAACCATTTTTCTTCGAGATTTCACTTTTTAATCCTCAACTTTTGACACCGATTTGACAAGAGTCAAATTCTAACAACTTTCTTTTTAGGTCAATCTCTTAAATGAGTTGAGAAGTCCCTAGGGGCCAACGTCAAGCAAATTTTATTTAGGCTTGGGTTGTGTGAGTGGGAGGTAATTTTTAGGCTAAGAAAGGGTAATAACTTTCCCACCTTATCCTGTATTGGGTTTTGCCCTAAGTCCAATTCGTGCAAGTGTCCAATATAGAAAAGAATGAACACACAAAGCGAGTAAATCACCCACGTGTTTGTCCTATGCTATATGCAATGTCGTATATACACCTTGGTCCAGATCACAACAATAAAAGAATAAAATACAATATATTAGAATAAAAATTGACACGTGCCTAGATGCAAATGTCTAACCGTTTTAAAACATCCAATTACCATATTTTATTTCTTAAAATTATTACAGTGCATAGGAAATATAAACAGAAACTAGCAACAAAATATAGCAATATACAAGAATTTACTCAACCACACAAAAGCAAATGTGGACTCTGCAATGCTAAAAATTTGACATGCATACCAAAAACAAAAAATAAAAGTTAACAAAAAGTGAAATCAAATCGTTCCCATCCCTGACAATGTTGCCAAAATTTGATCGGGGAAACTGTGCACGAAATTTGTATGTTTTGAAATCACGAGTTAAAAGTGCGTGCTTTGGCTTCCTCGATTCTTCCGTTATAGCATAGAGGCTAAACGGGTCGAATCCACAAGGACGGAAAGCGATAGAAGCTTTACCGGTCTATTCACGTGTGTGTTAACGGTTCTTCTTGTTTTAAGGAATGAAAAGAAAAGAAAACAAAGAATGAAAAGAGAAGGATACGATGAAAACAAAGAAGTGGGAAACATAGAAAAGAATGTATTTGTGATTTTTGGCATATTTTTAAATAAAGTAAAAGGAAAGAAAACTCTTGGTTACTAACTACTAATGGCTTCACTAACCATACTAATCTCTTAGTGAATAGTTACCTCACATGTATCCTTAGCCATCACTAGTCCTTGGTTCAAGAGCGTTTCCAAGTATGACCCATAAGATCACTTTCACATCTACTCAACAAGTGCAAGTTATAGTTAAACCATCAAAACTAAACTAAAACAAGCATGAAATAAAGTAATGTTAGCTTGTTAGAGAGTTAGATGTTAGAGTGTTAGATCCATCATCATGAGCCATCAATGGCTCTTGCAAGAGCAAGGCCAAGTAGAGGCTATTAGATTTATGTCAAGTAAGGAGTTAGTAAGTTAGTGGTTGTAGTTAGTTGCCATGAGTAAAAATTAGCTAAGCATGAAAAAAGAGTTCGAGAGAAGAAAACAAGTAGAGATAAAGAGAGAGCCTTTCATAAAGTGTCAGCCTTCATTTCAAGCACTCTTTCTTTCATTCTATGTACTGCTCTCTTCCCTATTACATGATCTACAAGAAATGAAAAATACAAAAGAGGAAGAAGAAGAACAACTAATCTAAATTACCCTAAAAACTACATACATAGAAAAAAACAATCCTAAAACTCTCCTCCACCTGTTCAGAGAACCCTGGGGTATTTATAGGCTAAGAGGGGCACCAAGAGGTGTCACGGGGCATCAGATTTGACGCGCAGCTCCATAAAGGAGATGCGAAAATGCGGCTATGGCCGCGTTTTCGCGGCCATCTCATGGTCGCGCGTGTTGGCCCAAAGGCCTATCACCCTAGTTTTGATGATGATCAACTCATGAAGTTATGTTTACTAATGATCTTGTGTTTAATTAGTGACAGATTCCTTATCAAGATCTTAGTAGGTGTGGAGCTTCAACAAAGGATAAATGTCAAGTTGGAAGCTAGCACCGGTCGATTCACGAGCCTATGCATCAAGACCACATCTAGAGATGAGCTCGGTGGATTGCATGTGGACCAAGTCAAGAAGATGGGAAGACTTCAAGAAGATGAAGACTTGTGTCTAGGTATAAGATTTTGTTTTTGTTTTAGTAAAATGTAAAGGATAGAATAGTTGGTGGATTGCTCAAGTCATATCACACACACACTCTTGATAGAATTGTTTTCATGATAAAAATTTCATTTCATAAAAGATTTTCTTGTTAAGAAAAGATTTTCATTGTGACAAAATTCTATTTGGTTCTTAGTATTTCAAGTTTACATATCTTATATCCAAAACCATGCTTAGAGCCTATTGTCAAAACTAGATATTACATCTTAATCGTGTAGTGGATCATATCCATACACACTATGCTTTAAAGTATATCTTGTTTTTGTATTTGATGAAAATTTGGAAAAACATGTTGTTTTAGAAAAACAGTTTTTATTATGAGCCAATATTTCCAAGTTACAAAAATAGTCAAATCTTTAATAACATGCCTTGATTTTGTGCAAGCATGTTTCTATATCATAAAACTATTTTTTGTAGAATTTATATGTATTTTGGGGATTTTATAAAAAGATTTTTATACCAGTTTTTCAGACCAGAACTGGCCTGACAGGCTGGTCCGGTCGACCGGGGGTCGACCGCACCAAGGGCCGGTCGACCCACGGTCGACCGGACGTGCACAGACGTGCACGCCTGTGTGCACTGGAGAACGGTCGACCGTGCCGGTCGACTGCTTCAGAGAGTCTGCTCTCTGGAAATCCCGGTCGACCGCACCGGTCGACCGACAGAGAAGTAATTCTCTGCTCCAGGTGCTCGGTCGACCCGGCCGGTCGACCGGAGGCTCCAACGGTCGGATTCTTGACCGTTGGCGGTCGACCGGACCGGTCGACCGGCAGTACTGACAGATTCCAACGGCTAGTTTTCTGGCAGCCTATAAATTGGGGTTTTTGTCATTGTTTGAAGCCAAGATTTTAGGAGAGCTTTTGTCCAGTTATTTCCATTCTTTTAGCAGAGTTTTCTCCACAAATATAGTGCCAATATTTTCTATCAAAAGGGATTTTATCAAGAGATTGTTTAAGTGATTCTTTGAGTTTTTCACCAAAGTTCCTTCCTTGATTTCTCACACTACACTTGAGCATCCATAGTTATATCTATCCTATAGGAGTGTTGTAGTGAGAGTTTTGTTAGGTGATCAAGTGTTTAGATCACCAAGATCTTTCTTTGTATTTGAGGAAGCGGGCTAGTGTGCTCGCGGTGTTTTGAGTTCGGGTGCGGACTTGTTGTACGAGGTACGGCCTCGACGAGCCGGTGGGCTTGTGGTGTGTAAGGGACTTGGGAGTCCGAGGGCTTGTAGGTGTTGCGGCACCAAGGAGAGATCCGTTGGGATCGTGCATAGTGGAAATCCTTCGTGTGTCGAAGGCGGGGATGTAGAGCAAGTGTGCTCGAACCTCGAAACATACCCTTGTGTTTGCGATTGCTATTCTCTCTCTCTCTCTCTCTTTGTCTCTTGTTATATCTTGCATGTTATTTATTCTGTTCATCTTATATGCATGATATATTCCTTGTGCTCATTTTGATATATTGCTTGGGATTGTGACTAACACTTGTATTCAACCAAGAGAGCCAACGCGGCACCTCAACCCATTCAAGGGGAATCAAGAGGGGTTTAGTCCAGAGCCCTGCAAAGGGAATTCGGCTACACTCTTGTGTTATACATAGTGTTTAGGGTAAAAGTTATTTATTTGGTCATCTTAGTTTTAATTCCGCATTATTTGGCATTAAGTGACCATTAGATTAGCCATCACCTATTCACCCCCCCTCTAGGTGAACTTACAATTGGTATCAGAGCTAGTGCTCTTGATATTGGGTCTAACAACCTAAGAGTTAAAGATCCTCTTTTAGGCTAATCACAAGATTTGTACACACACAATGGACTTCATGTCACCACCCACCTTTGACATTCTTAACATCCAAATTTGGAAGGTTAAGATGTTTTTGTTCCTCAAAGGACTTGGCATTAGTGTATATCATGCCACAACTAATAAAGAATATTGCTTAAATGGTAAGAACATTGAGGCTAATGCAAAAGCCCTTCATGCTATTAAGTCAACCCTAAATGATGATTATTTATCTAGGGTTTCTAATGTTGAATCGGCTTTTGTAGCTTGGAACATCATCACCTCCCTTGGCGAAAAGGACCTATACTATGCGGGAGCGATTCGGACGTTGGAAGCGACATCTCCAACGTATGCTATATGGTCCAAGGGGATAACCCCCTTGAGGTAAACTCCGAATCCGATGATGAGGACATGTCATATGATGAGCTCACTTCATTTTGCCAAACAATTCTTGAGAAATATGACATGATTAAAAAGGATAATAAAAATTTGAAAAAGAAAATTGCTTGCATGCATATAGAACAAGATTCTTTTAAATCTAACATTGCATGTTTAGAAAAGGACAACAACAATTTGAAAAAGAATTTTGATGCCATGATTAATGAAAAAGATTCATTAGAAAATAAAATGGCATGCTTAGAAAAAGAAAACAAAGTTTTAAAAAATGAGAATGTTTCCTTGCTTACAAAATTGAATGATTTATGTGAAGGGAACACTATTTTGAAAAATAAGATTGATTTGGTGGAAAAACAAAAGGAAGTTGTTTTTCAAGAAAATAAATCTTTAAAAAGAAAAATTTGTGAAAAAGAAAAGGAAAATGTTTGTAAAAAGAAAAAGAAAATTGTTCATATATCTCATCATGCTTCTCATGCACACATTGATCAAAATGAGATTAAAAATTTGAAAAATAAAATTGATAATTTGAGCTCTAATTTGAGCTCATGTGCATTCAATCATACTAGATTGGAATCCTTGTTTCAAAAGAAACAAGTTCCTCATACTCATGCACATTCACATCATGCATATGCTTATGATGCACATCATGCTCACACTCCCACTCATAAGTATGCTAAGGTGTACACATGTACACATTGTGGCCGCAAAGGCCATTTAGCAAAATTTGTTATGAAAGGTTAAATGTTCTTATTTTTGATAAAAATAAAAATGCTTGGGTTCCTTACAAGACTAACCCCATAGGACCCAAGAAAATATGGGTACCAAAATCCCCACCTTGTGTATTTGATGTAGGTGAGGAATCTCTCAAAACGTGAGAGATTTGGTGCCTTGATGGTGGGTGCATTTGAACTAAAATGACACATACTTGGAGCACCGCTATCAAGGAATTTTGGTGGGTCAACCACCATGCTAGGAGCTTTGGAGTTGGTAACGATTTCTAAACTCCTATTTCATTTATGCACATGCTTTTAATTTCATGTAGCATGTTCATATTTTTTTTTGGTGCTTCATGTGGCATTTACATGCTTAAATGTAGAATGTGTCAAAACTTGCATTTATACATATATGAATAGTGAACTACAATTGACTCATACATATTTGAACTTCATGCTCATTTGTATCCACTATATGCATGTATATAGGCTAGTTTTGATGATTCGGTCATTTATACTTGTTATGCCTATCTTTGATCTTACTTCATGTATATGTGTGTTTAACTCAAATCTAATAAATATACATGTATACCCTTGAGTCATTTGCCTTCATGCAATATTATTGGACTCTTTTCATATTTGGGATATGTATGCATATTGTTAGAATTGGATAAATCATACATATACCATGAAGATTAGTATTTTAAATAAATAATAAAAAAATGATTTTTCATGTTTTTGATTTGTATTAAAGATTAAAACATGTGTAAAACAAAATGTGATTTATGATCTTTTTGAGCTTGAATGACTATTTTCATAAGAATGCTATTTACATGATCTTTTGAACACTCATCTTTATGATACAAAATATTTTGAGCTTTATAGACCATGAGTGATTAAATCTTTATGTATTTAGCAATGCTTTATGAAAAATATATGATTTGTTTTAAGATGAAAAATAAGATTTTCATGAGATTCATGCTTCACTTTCTATTTTCATGAAAATACCATTTACATAACCTTTGAACACTCATCTTTTATGATAAAAGATAATTTTTGAGCTTTATGGACTATGAGTGCTTAAACTTGTATGTATTTAGTATAATTCATGAATAACATATGATTTCATGTTTTTTGAAGGATCTTTAACTAGTTTTTCAAAAATTATTTATAACTAGTTATTTATTCTTCAAATTTGGTAGTGCTTAGACATAACTATCTTTTAAACCTACTAATTTTTAGTTATGAGTATATACATGATTTACAGTGTTAATTTTACAATTGGTATATTACTCACATTTTGGTTCCTATATATGTATGCCCTAATTTTCAAATTGGTCTTATCTATTCACATACATATATATGATTTCCATGTGCTTGCTTTACAATTGATTTACATTCTTAAAGCACAAAAGTTTATGCGAAGTTAAGTTAACACCTTATATTAACTATGCATAAGCTTATGGAAAATAAAAAGATTTTATTTTAGATTTTTCATTTGGTATCTATATGCTTCAACTTCAAATTTGCTATAGAATTACAATTGATATCAATATGTTTGAAACAATAAAAGATTTTGCAATGATAACTTGATATCACACATCTTCAAGTGCTATTTTCTATTGGTATCAAAATTACAAATTATGATTGGTTCAAAATTTGTTTTATTGAGAAAAGTTCAAAATTTTGTTTTGATAAAAAAAAAATTAAAAATGTTTTGTTTTGTATTTCCTATATGCAAGGAGAGCTTAACATCTCTCTTACATATAGATTCATATTGAGTATATTATAAATTGAGGAGCTTGACATCTCTTCTTTATATGATATACGTGTGTAGGGGGAGCTTCACATCTCCTTCTATGCATTACATAGTTGTGTTGTGTGAATTAGGGCTTCACATCCCTCTTTCATGCAATACACATTGTAGGGAAGCTAACTTAACGTCTTCCTCTTTATGAATTTATATAGCATATAAATCTTTATCGATTACTTTGTATTACCCCTTCTTGATCTTTTTGTTTTTAACAAAAGGGGGAGAAAATTTTGTTTTTGATTTGCTTTTACTTTGAACCCTTTGTTGATGATTGACAAAAAGGGGGAGAAGTATTTGTGATATATGCATGATTTCCTTACTTAAGGAGGAGAAGTATTTGTCTTCCTTACTTAAGGTTGTATAAGATTTGTATTTATGCATATATATTTTGGTTTGCAAATAATAGGAGAAAAAGATTTGTTTTTGTGTTATCTCCATTCATTTGCATACATGTCATGTGCTTCATTGTCATATCTTTATCATTTATTTGATATGCATGAGTTAAGGGGGAGCTTCTTTGAAGCTTTACTTTAATCCATGCATATATAACTTCATGAGTTTTGTCATCATCAAAAGGGGGAGATTGTTGGCCCAAAGGCCTATCACCCTAGTTTTGATGATGATCAACTCATGAAGTTATGTTTACTAATGATCTTGTGTTTAATTAGTGACAGATTCCTTATCAAGATCTTAGTAGGTGTGGAGCTTCAACAAAGGATAAAATGTCAAGTTGGAAGCTAGCACCGGTCGATTCACGAGCCTATGCATCAAGACCACATCTAGAGATGAGCTCGATGGATTGCATGTGGACCAAGTCAAGAAGATGGGAAGACTTCAAGAAGATGAAGACTTGTGTCTAGGTATAAGATTTTGTTTTTGTTTTAGTTAAAATGTAAAGGATAGAATAGTTGGTGGATTGCTCAAGTCATATCACACACACACTCTTGATAGAATTGTTTTCATGATAAAATTTCATTTCATAAAAGATTTTCTTGTTAAGAAAAGATTTTCATTGTGACAAAATTCTATTTGGTTCTTGGTATTTCAAGTTTACATATCTTATATCCAAAACCATGCTTAGAGCCTATTGTCAAAAACTAGATATTACATCTTAATCGTGTAGTGGATCATATCCATACACACTATGCTTTAAAGTATATCTTGTTTTTGTATTTGATGAAAATTTGGAAAACATGTTGTTTTAGAAAAACAGTTTTTATTATGAGCCAATATTTCCAAGTTACAAAAATAGTCAAATCTTTAATAACATGCCTTGATTTTGTGCAAGCATGTTTCTATATCATAAAACTATTTTTTGTAGAATTTATATATATTTTGGGGATTTTATAAAAAGATTTTTATACCAATTTTTCAGACCAGAACTGGCCTGACAGGCTGGTCCGGTCGACCGGGCGGTCGACCGCACCAAGGGCCGGTCGACCCACGATCGACCGGACGTGCACAGACGTGCACGCCTGTGTGCACTGGAGAACGGTCGACCGTGCCGGTCGACCGCTTCAGAGAGTCTGCTTTCTGGAAATCCCGGTCGACCGCACCGGTCGACCGACAGAGAAGTAATTCTCTGCTCCAGGTGCTCGGTCGACCCGGCCGGTCGACCGGAGGCTCCAACGGTCGGATTCTTGACCGTTGGCGGTCGACCGGACCGGTCGACCAGCAGTACTGACAGATTCCAACGGCTAGTTTTCTGGCAGCCTATAAATTGGGGTTTTTGTCATTGTTTGAAGCCAAGATTTTAGGAGAGCTTTTGTCCAGTTATTTCCATTCTTTTAGCAGAGTTTTCTCCACAAATATAGTGCCAATATTTTCTATCAAAAGGGATTTTATCAAGAGATTGTTTAAGTGATTCTTTGAGTTTTTCACCAAAGTTCCTTCCTTGATTTCTCACACTACACTTGAGCATCCATAGTTATATCTATCCTATAGGAGTGTTGTAGTGAGAGTTTTGTTAGGTGATCAAGTGTTTAGATCACCAAGATCTTTCTTTGTATTTGAGGAAGCGGGCTAGTGTGCTCGCGGTGTTTTGAGTTCGGGTGCGGACTTGTTGTACGAGGTGCAGCCTCGACGTGCCGGTGGGCTTGTGGTGTGTAAGGGACTTGGGAGTCCGAGGGCTTGTAGGTGTTGCGGCACCAAGGAGAGATCCGTTGGGATCGTGCATAGTGGAAATCCTTCGTGTGTCGAAGGCGGGGATGTAGAGCAAGTGTGCTCGAACCTCGAAACATACCCTTGTGTTTGCGATTGCTATTCTCTCTCTCTCTTTGTCTCTTGTTATATCTTGCATGTTATTTATTGTGTTCATCTTATATGCATGATATATTCCTTGTGCTCATTTTGATATATTGCTTGGGATTGTGACTAACACTTGTATTCAACTAAGAGAGCCAACGCGGCACCTCAACCCATTCAAGGGGAATCAAGAGGGGTTTAGTCCAGAGCCCTGCAAAGGGAATTCGGCTACACTCTTGTGTTATACATAGTGTTTAGGGTAAAAGTTATTTATTTGGTCATCTTAGTTTTAATTCCGCATTATTTGGCATTAAGTGACCATTTGATTAGCCATCACCTATTCACCCCCCCTCTAGGTGAACTTACAGCGCGCACGGCACCGCCTGTCACATCTTGTCAGTTTGCTCACATGTCAGATGTAGCCCCTGGTTTCTAGATATGGGTACCTAGTTTTGACAGAACCACCTTCCAAAGTCAATGGCAATATGTGAAGGCTTTAAATCACCAAATAAATGAGATTTTTGGGATTCTTCTTCATTTCATGCCATTGACCTGGAAACATACAAGAGAGGTGTTATTAAAAGAATTTAATATTAAATAAATGTGAATATGTAGTATGAAATATGCATATTTCGAAACTAATCATCTGTCGATAGCCTTCTCAGGCGTGTCGACAGGTGAGCCAGCTGTCGATAGCGGATATGGCCTGTCAATAGATTGAGCACTATTTTCTTCTCTGTATCTTGCTATTGACAGACCCTGTCGATAGCTTATTGAGTGTTGTCGATAGGCTTGTTGACTACCACCATCTTTTTGAAAAGTCACCTAGAGGGGGGTGAATAGGTGACAATGCTAATCTATGAACTAAAAGCGGAATTAAAAATCTAAATACAATGAGCACTCAAGTGTGATCAACAAGTGATGCACACACAACCAAGCCAAGCAATATGAATGAGCAATATAAGTAGAAATGCAAGGCACAAAGTAAAGAGAGAGAGATAGAGAGCCAATAGATCAAACGCAAACACAAGGATATGTTATCGAGGTTCGAGCACCCAGCTCTACATCCCCGCCTTCGACACACGAAGGATTTCCACTAGCTCGTCCGCCTAGGACCCTTTACAAGGAGTACCCAACTCCTCCCTTTACAACCTCCTCCTTGAGGCAAATTCCAAACCAATACAACAAACTCCCAATCACCAACCAATACAAGGATCACCTCTCAACTAGAGGGATACACCCAAAGCACAAAGCTAAGAAAAGATTGGGTTACAACTTGGTGGTCACAACAACAACCACAAACAACTTCTTCTTCCCACACAAATATCCTATAGATATAGATAGTAGATTATAGCTCAAGTGTGAAGAAAACCAAGGGATTTGAAACCAGCAACTCAAAGAAAATCTTTGGGAAATAAATCAAATCAAGATGGAGAAGTTCAATTCAAAAGCTTTTCCCAAAACCCTTTTCTTTGATTTTTCAAACCCTAATGAAAACACCAAAAAGATTGTTCAATTTGAATCCAAAAACCTATTTTGATTGCTGTAAAAACACCTGAGAGAATGGAAAAATTCGCACAAAAAATCTTAGAGAAAACCTCTCTCAAATGGGGTATTTATAGGCAATAACAGAAAATAGCCGTTTAACAGAACATTTGCCAGTTTTACCCTGCCGGTCGACCGGCCCGGTCGACCGCCCAACGTTCGAATTTTCGAACGTTACAGCTGCCGGTCGACCGGTCCGGTCGACCGAAAATTCCTGAGAGCAAACAGCTCTCCGTCGGTCGACCGCTTCGGTCGACCGGCCCATTGGGCTGCAGACGTGCACAGGTCTGTGCACGTCGGTCGACCGAACCGGTCGACCGGCCCTTGGTGCGGTCGACCGCTTCGGTCGACCGACCAGGCCTGTCAGCCTATAAATGGGTCAGAAAAACAGTGGTAAAAAATATTCCAATAAATCCCACAAAATCTCTAAAATTCCACAAAAATAGTTTTATCATTTTATATTGAAATACAAACTTGTGTTAAAAATCCTAACACAAATTTCAAACATATTTGACTATTTTTGTGTCATAGAAATTTTGCCAAAAACCAAAAACCGTATTTTCTAAAACTTGGAATCTTGAATAGAAAATACGTTTTGTCTAAAACTCATCCAAATACAAAAATATGATATTTAAACACTTTGAAGCAAGTTGTATATGAATAGAAATTCAATATACAAGAAACATATAGATATCATGATTTTTGTCATTAAGTCCAAAATAATGTTTTGATAAAAATACCAAAACATAAAACACATGAAATAGAATATCAAACTAAGTTTGTCTAAACAATTTAAGCATGCATGTATATAGAACAAATCTAATATACATAAACCATGTAAACTTGTTTTGATAAAAATCTATTCATGAAAACCAAGATCGGTTAAACCTAAAACCGAAAATCAAAACATGAAAGGTGTGTGTTTTGTGAACTTGAGCATTATCATACTATTCTAATCTTTACAATTAGGCTCTAAACACAAACTAAAACTATGGATACCTAAGTCTTCTTGTAGAGCGCAATCTCCAAGTTGACTCGATCCAAAACTCCTTTGATTCACCGAGCAATTGCAATATATCATCTTTGATGCGCGGGCTCTTGAATCAACATGTGCAAGCTTCCAAATCATCTTGTTGAAGCTAAACACCAACTAATATCTTGATTAATGATCTGAGACTAAAACACAAGATTATTAGTACACATAACTACATGAGTTAGTCATCATCAAAACTAGAGTGGAAAGCCTTTGGGCCAACAATCTCCCCCTTTTTGATGATGACAAAACTCATGGAGTTATATATGCATGGATTAAAGTAAAGCTTCAAAGAAGCTCCCCCTTAACTCATGCATAACAACAAAACATATAAGATATGCAATGAATGTTCTTAAAACATGTTTATATGTGTTTAAGACAATATCAAAACATGCTCTTGATACCAATAAAAATGAAACATAAAACATGCATAGACATGCATATAAACAAGGCTTCTTTTCATCAAATGTAAACTATATGCAAACACAAATATGCATATAAACTCAAATTTTTCTCCCCCTTTTTGTCAATCATCAAAAAGGGTTAAAACAAATATGATACCCAAAAAAATGTGGCAATGAAGTGTATATTGATACCAATTGAAAAACAACAAATCAATTGAAATAAAAAACGAGAACATATACCAATGAAAATCTTGATACCAATTAGTAAGTAAACAAATAACCTCTAGATACCAATAGAAGAAATTTTTAACACAAATTGCTTCTTGATACCAATAACACAACAATGTAAATTTTTTCAATCATTTTTCATCATAAAGTTAGGGAGTGGACAGCAAAACAAATACTTATTGAAATACAAAATACGAATTTTCTCCCCTTTATGAAATACCAAAGAAACTTATGCATAAGCTTGAAATAAGACACCAATTGAAAATTAAATCAATTGAAACATAAAAAAAATTCAAGCTTAGCAATCTTTAAAAATTATGATAAAGCTTGTATAAGGATGCCAATTGAAAAACTCAAGCTTAACATAACCAAAATTTGTGCTTTAAGATATAGGGATATAATAAGCACAAATAAATCATCTATATATGTATGTAAGAAATAGATACCAATTGAAATTGATACTATATGAAGTGTAAGCATACATATAAAAACAAAACATATATGAGTATACAAAAAGATGTCAAGATTGATACCAATTGAAAGAATTCAAAGATACCAATTGAAACAATAATAAGATCAAGTGTATGACTCATATCAACTACCACCCAACCAAGTTAAGTTTTAAATGATTTTCAAGAAGAAACATACTTGATCATGGTCTCCCATCCAACCGCCCATAGATGGTAGGGGTTTTCAAAAGATGGATTTGAAAAATAGAGTATGTTTGAAAATCACTACCAAAGTGAAGAATATGAACTAGTTTATGAAAATTTGAAAACTAGTAGAAATCCTTCAAGCAAGGAATAACACAGAAATATTTTTCATGAAACATGAAAATCACATGATCACTAAACACTCGAATTCCATAAAGTCCATATCATACTCATGAAAACACAATCATGAGAAACATAATAAATTGAGTGAACAAGTGTAATGTGAAATACATTGTCATGAAAATTTTGCATTCAAACTCAAATGAAATTCCTTTGAAAACACGAACACATGAAAACTTAGATTTTCATTATTGATTGAAATTACTTAAAAAAATATGAAAATCATCAAAACGAATTGAACTTCAAGGCATATGTATGTCATGTACAAACTAAAGTATACATACATATCCCAAACATAGTGAGTCCACAAGTGTATATGCATGAAGGCACGTGGCTCAAGGATGTATATGTATAAATGATAGTTTGGACAAGATGGACATATACATAAAGTTAAAACAAAACATGTAAGATAGTGAATACAAGTCAAATATAATAATCATCAAAACTAGACTATACTAGTACATCAAGTGAATACAAATGAGCGTTCAAGCACAGACATATATAAAGGTTTATTTGTAGCTCACTAGTTGTACAAGTATAAATCCTAGTCTTAATGAAAATTATGATTTAAGCAAGTAATCAAATCATGAGGCATAAAACGGGTCAAAAATCAATATGATCATATTAATCAAAAATATGAAGTATTAATGACCTTTTAAAACTAAGATGGATGTATGATGCAACGATCTCTCAAAACAAGACTAAGAGCCGTATACCCCGTGAAGGGTTCTGAACTCCTTCCTCCTGATTCCCCTTGAATGGGTTAGAGGTGCGCAATGCAACCTTGTTGTATAAGAATTGATCGAACAAAGAATGAATAAAGTGCAATGATGAAATGCACACAAGATATATCACAAACATCTATATAATCATCTAAACAAAAATCATGGAATCATGAACATCATATGATCATTATGCATATGCATGTGCATTAGATCTAGGGCATACATGTTAGCTTAAACAAGAAGTGAACACTAAATATAGATCCATATGAAACATGGGTGCTCAAGTAACTAAACATGTATATCTCAAGTCTAATGAACAAGGCATAATCATCAAAACACAACATGCTATAAATGAATGATCTAAAAAGCATGTAAATAATAAATGGGAGTTAGAGAATGATATCAAAACCAATGAAGGTGCATCTCTAGTTCTCCAAAACATGGTGGTCATCTCCACCTAATCTCCTTGAGAGTGAAGCATCCAAATAGTTCTCATTCAAGCTCGGAACGCATCCACCTCAAGGTACCTCCACTCTCACGTGATGCGAGAGCTCCCACCTACATCAAAAGTCAAAGAGGTGGATCTTGGTACCCATTTCTTAGTGGGTCCACGGGGGTTAGTATCTTTCTAATCCAAACATAATTAGTTGCTAAATTTTCATGATAAATGCGATCATAACAAAATCTAGCAAGGTGGCCTTTTCGACCACAATGTGTACATGTGTACACGTGAGCATACATATGATGGTGGTGATCATGAAAAGCATGTGTATGCCTAGATGGGTGTGCATGCAAGGTTGGAACTTGTTTCTTGCGAACCAAGGTTTCCAATCGTGTATGATTCATGGCACAATGGCTCAAAGTGGAGCCCAAACAATCAACACTTTTCTTCAAATTATTTATATCATTTTCTATGCTAGAAGACAAAGTGGAACATGCTATAGGAGTGCAAGAAGTAGAAGCTACATTATCATGGCAAACATGCATATCAATTTCATTTTGCAAAGATTTATTTTTAATCAAAACCAAATCCAATTCTTTTGTAATTGAATCAATTTTATTTTTCAAAGTAAGATTTTCTTTGAAAACAAGATCCAATCTAGAAGACAAAACCTCATTGTGTTCTACAACATCATCAAAATCATTTTTGTTTTTCAAATCTTCAATCTCTTTAAGTGCAAGTTCAAGTTGAGATTGTAGTGAGTCACGTTCACTAGTGATCTCTTCTTTCTCTTGCAAAATCAATTCAAAATTAGAACATAAATCCTTTAATTCATTTTTTAAAACAAGATTATCATCTTTCAACAAATCATGTTCTTCTAACAAATTCTCAAACTTTTGAACAAGTTCCATATTTAAAGTTTGAACTTCAAAACAACCATGGCAATAGGAACTAGAGCTATCATCAATATGAGAATCCGATTGTACCTCAAGGGAGTTCTTCCCTTGGACCATGAGGCATTGCTCTCCGGACTTTTCTCTTTTAGATCTCCTCAAGTTGTTGATAATCCTTGGAAGCTCGGGAGAAGTCAAGATGCTCCAAACTGCAAAAGCCGAATCATAGCGATCAAAAATAGGTAAAAGATGTTCATTTAGAGATGCTAGAAGTGTCCTAAGAGCTAATGCATTGGCCTTCTTATGCTTGCTACTATTAGGGAGGGATTCTATAGTGATGGCTTGATAAACTAGATGACCTAGAGTTTTTAAATGCCTAGTCATGTCCACCTTCCAAGCATCAAGTGTAAAATGGTCAAACATAGGAGGGCTAGCCATGAGTGCAAACTAATATGTGTGCAAGTGATAATGTAAATGAAGATTAGCAAACCAAGATCTTAACTCCTAGGTGGTTAAACCTAAATATCAGGAGCGCTAGCTCTGATACCAATTGAAAAGTCACCTAGAGGGGGGGTGAATAGGTGACAATGCTAATCTATGAACTAAAAGCGGAATTAAAAATCTAAATACAATGAGCACTCAAGTGTGATCAACAAGTGATGCACACACAACCAAGCCAAGCAATATGAATGAGCAATATAAGTAGAAATGCAAGGCACAAAGTAAAGAGAGAGAGATAGAGAGCCATAGATCAAACGCAAACACAAGGATATGTTATCGAGGTTCGAGCACCCAGCTCTACATCCCCGCCTTCGACACACGAAGGATTTCCACTAGCTCGTCCACCTAGGACCCTTTACAAGGAGTACCCAACTCCTCCCTTTACAACCTCCTCCTTGAGGCAAATTCCAAACCAATACAACAAACTCCCAATCACCAACCAATACAAGGATCACCTCTCAACTAGAGGGATACAACCCAAAGCACAAAGCTAAGAAAAGATTGGGTTACAACTTGGTGGTCACAACAACAACCACAAACAACTTCTTCTTCCCACACAAATATCCTATAGATATAGATAGTAGATTATAGCTCAAGTGTGGAGAAAACCAAGGGATTTGAAACCAGCAACTCAAAGAAAATCTTTGGGAAATAAATCAAATCAAGATGGAGAAGTTCAATTCAAAAGCTTTTCCCAAAACCCTTTTCTTTGATTTTTCAAACCCTAATGAAAACACCAAAAAGATTGTTCAATTTGAATCCAAAAACCTATTTTGATTGCTGTAAAAACACCTGAGAGAATGGAAAAATTCGCACAAAAAATCTTAGAGAAAACCTCTCTCAAATGGGGTATTTATATGCAATAACAGAAAATAGCCGTTTAACAGAACATTTGCCAGTTTTACCCTGCCGGTCGACCGGCCCGGTCGACCGCCCAACGTTCGAATTTTCGAACGTTACAGCTGCCGGTCGACCGGTCCGGTCGACCGAAAATTCCTGAGAGCAAACAGCTCTCCGTCGGTCGACCGCTTCGGTCGACCGGCCCATTGGGCTGCAGACGTGCACAGGTCTGTGCACGTCGGTCGACCGAACCGGTCGACCGGCCCTTGGTGCGGTCGACCGCTTCGGTCGACCGACCAGGCCTGTCAGCCTATAAATGGGTCAGAAAAACAGTGGTAAAAAATATTCCAATAAATCTCACAAAATCTCTAAAATTCCACAAAAATAGTTTTATCATTTTATATTGAAATACAAACTTGTGTTAAAAATCCTAACACAAATTTCAAACATATTTGACTATTTTTGTGTCATAGAAATTTTGCCAAAAACCAAAAACCGTATTTTCTAAAACTTGGAATCTTGAATAGAAAATACGTTTTGTCTAAAACTCATCCAAATACAAAAATATGATATTTAAACACTTTGAAGCAAGTTGTATATGAATAGAAATTCAATATACAAGAAACATATAGATATCATGATTTTTGTCATTAAGTCCAAAATAATGTTTTGATAAAAATACCAAAACATAAAACACATGAAATAGAATATCAAACTAAGTTTGTCTAAACAATTTAAGCATGCATGTATATAGAACAAATCTAATATACATAAACCATGTAAACTTGTTTTGATAAAAATCTATTCATGAAAACCAAGATCGGTTAAACCTAAAACCGAAAATCAAAACATGAAAGGTGTGTGTTTTGTGAACTTGAGCATTATCATACTATTCTAATCTTTACAATTAGGCTCTAAACACAAACTAAAACTATGGATACCTAAGTCTTCTTGTAGAGCGCAATCTCCAAGTTGACTCGATCCAAAAACTCCTTTGATTCACCGAGCAATTGCAATATATCATCTTTGATGCGCGGGCTCTTGAATCAACATGTGCAAGCTTCCAAATCATCTTGTTGAAGCTAAACACCAACTAATATCTTGATTAATGATCTGAGACTAAAACACAAGATTATTAGTACACATAACTACATGAGTTAGTCATCATCAAAACTAGAGTGGAAAGCCTTTGGGCCAACACTTTTCTGGATTTGCTTTTTCTTTAAGTCTTCTTTCTTTTCCACTTCAATTGGATCTTATTGACCATCATATCTTTCTTGAAAACGAGGCAATTTCACAGCAAGCTACTCCTGCCCAATGGGTTTCCCCATGGAGCAAGATTGGTTTGAAAGTGGTAAAGAAAGTAATAAATAGAAAGCAGTAAAACTTGATTACCCTACTCCTAGATTTGCACAAGCGAGAACAATAACTCAAATACACAACATGAATAAATAAAGATGCGAATAACAAGTAAAATTTCTAGTGTTTGAGTTTGAGAGCCCTCCCTTCTTCACGTTCATTTGCTTTATGGTTCTACTAGCACAATCTCATGTTCAATCCGTTAAGTCCAGCAATCGTCTCTACGTGTTCCTTACCTCCAAGCACGATGCGATCACAGGCCTTGAAGCTACTAGTCATCTTGCTGTCTTCGTTTAGGCTTAGGTTATCAGCCCATTATTAAGCCACTAACCTAGTATTGTCTTCATTTGGGCTTAGGTCATAGGCCCATTATCGAGCCTCTTTCCTCCTCTTTGCAGCCGCTAAAGGTTCACAAAATTTTAGCAAAAACAACATTAAAATATAACTAAGAGATAATATGCTAGCCTTTAGATGTATGTATGGTGGTGTTTTAAGAAGGGCCTTCCTTCTCGTAGTAGTAATCAATGCGGCTTGGGAGAGTCATTGAGACTTACCTCGGTGGTAAAAGGATTGAGTTGGAAAAAAGGAGGTCCCAGGCTTAAGATCAGGCTATGCCTTTGTTCTAAAGAAAAAAAAATGTGGATTGAGAGAGAACCATTATTGCTGCAGATTACAAATGTAAACTCGAATTATTCGACTACTTTAACCCCAATACAAAAGTTATTCATAAATTTCAACGCTTGAATTTGACATGATACTCTTGATGCCACATGTCAATCACAATGTTCCCTCCTCGTACCAGTAATAAGATTTACCTTTTACTGATTTGTATAATTTTCACATGACCCTTCATCTGAAGAGTATAGTGAAAATAATTGCAATCAACTCTTAGATGATATCTCCGAGTCCAGATTTCCATTAAATTCTTAAGTATTTAATTTCTAAAATTTCAAAATTCATGTGTGGATTCCAATACTAGTTAATACGATAACAGTAACATTTTCAAAAACTTTCTCTTTTAATTTATTGTTTCTCTGTATAGTAAATCGTCTTATGTAATAATCATATTAAAATAAGAAAAAGGCCTAGATTGGGATTTTGAGATTTAGGATTTTTTGTTTTTGACTTTACACTTGGGGCTTTAAAGTTTGAGGCCTTGTCCTTCCCGTAAAAAAAGGCAAAAAAAGAAAAAGGCAAATGGTAGTTGCTATTGCAAGTTATTATAAGTGAATATGGTGAGTCAAAAACTCGGTGTTACATTTCAAATAATGCTTGGGGAAAACTTGTATGAAATTAGTCATATATACCTGATATTCCCTTTATAGATGACAATTTATCGTAATTGATCTCACCCACTTGCAAATAGATCCACAATAACCACCTTGCACTTGCACATTCCCCTTAAGGTTTGAGAAAGGTGATTGAACATGACCACTTTTACGAAAATATATGAGACCAAAGAAAGTAAATGTTATGGCTCATCAAGGTAATAAAGTGAATAGATGAGCGAGCGATAAAGTAAATAATGAATTGAGAGGAGACCAGGAGAGATGGTCTTTATACTAAAATGCCCATACACTACAAGGAAAGAGAACTAATAATTAAGTGACTTGTCAAGGTAATAGAAGTGAAAAGAAGTGAAAATGAGGGGATAGCTGAGTGGTAGATGGCTCAGTGGTATATTACTATCATGGACTGAATAAATGAATTGAAAGAAGACAAGGAGAGATGGTTAGAGGTATGAAATTCTCCACCTAGCTCTTTAACATTTTATCCTAGTTCTTCTATTGACTTAAATCATCGAGGAGCTTCGTCGGGACCAAGTCCGACGGTGCTAACCTTTTCTATGATCTTACATGGTTGAAGATAGAAAACTCAATGTGAACTAGTTCTTTCTCCCATCGTCCAAGTAAAGATCTCATCAAAGCACCAAACAATTATGGCGCGTTTTAAGACCGAACAACATCTGTTAATGGTTCACTAAGAAGGGAAAAATGAGATTTACATCACATGTGTGGGTTTTGATCATGACTATTCTGATTGCGATGGCAGACTAGGTTCTCGAAGAGGTTGGAGCTACTTTGATCATGCAAGTGTTGTTCTTCGTTAACCTCATCACCATCCCAACTACCTCATCCCATAACAACAATAAAGGCCTAATGGGTTACCAAATGGACTGCCAAATAGGCACATTAGCGAGCAGGGCAACTTACCACTTACAGCAATACCAGCGGAGATGACAGAGCCAAATATGGAGAGGGATGCTAGTTTAGAAGGGAGAGACCAAACTTAGGTCTGAGTCATTTTCCTCAGCAATACCACTCTCACCTAAGTCATCCTTAGAGAATTGGGTTTGGGCTTGCTAGTACCATATTTTCAATAGGTTATGGATGATAGTGAGAAGGAGAAATTGGAAGGGGCCTCCAGGAAGTGGGAGAATGCAGCGGGGCATCATTCCTTAACAACGAAACGATCACACCATTAGAGTTTGAAAGAGATTCTACATTTAGATATCACTACATGTACCAAGCAACTGCTGGAGGAATGTGGAATGGAGGTTGTGTAAGAATAGAGGAATGCATGAGTCGACCTACTTATGAAAGAGATTCTACCATCATACGAAGAGTCAATGACCAATGATCGACTATGAAGATTCAAACTGCCTTCCTTACTGAGCTGGAAGGTGACAGGGCAAGTGAAGCCTCCAATTAAAATGCTAGTGGATTAAAAATACTTAGAGGGTCAAAAAAGTCTTCTGCTATAGTAAAGGAGGGCAAATAGGTAATGCGGGCGCAGACTATAAAGCAAGCAGAAGGGGGCTCCTCATTCCAAATCCCCATAATGGGCTCTGTAATCCAAGTGTTTGAAAGGGTGGTGGCTGAAGTTTTTGCAACGCTGAAAGAAGTGCAAGGAAAAGCTTCAATATTCCAGAATTCCATCAGGGACTTGGAGCTATCAACAAGGGAATTGAAGGTCTTAGCGTAACAAACTGATTCGGGGTAAGCTTGGACTGTTTGCATATCCTACCACGAGCGGCCTTGGAACTATCCCTAGTAAGCATCATCAACGCTAACAAACAAGCGAAAAGCATTAAAGGAGGGAGCGAATGAATGAAAAGCTAAAGAGTCCAAGTTTTGAGAAAAGAAGCAGGCCAACATAACAAAATGAGGATAAGTAACACTGGAAAAAATTAAGAAAATTGTAGCCAAATTCCAGAACATGATGGTCAAGAAAGTTGAGGAGTCTCAATCTGCCTCTATCTACTTCAGTAAACAAGTAGTAAAGGTGAAAAAGAATCACTGATTAAAGATGCAACAACTAAATGAAGCTCTTTTCTTGGAATGTGAGAGGGGCTTCTAAGACTACTCTCAAATTAGCACACACAATGCACATTGAATTAAGTAAACATTAAACGAGATGTAACAAAATGAACAATACCTATTAACCAGCTATAAAGTCAGAGAACAGATAAAAACAAATAGAGAACTCGTGAAAAATGAGAAATATCCCCTTACATTAAAAAGAAAGAGGTAATGACATACCAAATCAATTAGGAGTAAAAATAACACACATTAAAGAAGGTGGATGAACATGATCACTTTTCACTAAAACACAAAAGAATAAAATGCCTATACATTACGAAGAAAGAAAACTAATGGTTAAGTGACTTGTCAAGATAATAGAAGTGAAAAGAAGTGAACAGATGTGTGAGGGGGGGCGACTGAGTTGTATATTACTATCATGGACTGAATAAATAAATGGGAAGAAGACGAGGAGAGATGGTCAGAGGTATGAAATTCTCCACTTTGCTCTTTTACATTTTATCCTAGTTCTCCTATTGACTTTGTGACGCCCCGATCCAGCGGGTACAGAAACGTCACTGTGACGTATATACGCAGGTCAAAAATACCCTCACGTATATACGCTAAGCATCAGTACAGGTAAAAATCAGAGTGCGGAAGCACAGTGGTAATATACATTCCAACAGAAAAGGCACAAGTACATGGTTATCACAGAGAGTAATACAATATTACAGCAATATTACATCACCAGAAAAATACAAAAGTACAATACATGAAGAGATATACAAAGCTGAGAGATGCTCACGAGCAGCAAGAGAGGTCTCGAGAGCCAAACAGGAGAGAAACTGGGAGGAAGAGCTGCGGCGATGATATAAGCTTTTGCTGCACTCCGATCATCATGGAAGAATCCGCTACGCACTCTGATCAGTTATAGCAAGGTCACCAAGGTCCGGTCTCTAGGATCTGGACATGAGAATCCAGGGTTGTTAGACGCAACCTTGGGAGTACATATATAAAGCCAAATGGCGTGCATAACAGGTACATGTGTGCATGATCAAGTGATGTGGTCCCAGTATGCAGGTACAAGTAATAACAAATAACATAAGGTAAATAAAAGAATGACAGTAAATCATGTATATCGATGAATCTGAAACTGAAAACATGCATAGAAGGCAGTATGAAGAGCATAGGTACATATAAACATGCGGTAAATAAGTTAAACATGCGATAAATATAAGTTTGGACAAAACTAGTTATACAAGCTCAAATTATAGATTCACGGGACTGATACGTCAAGGGGATAATCCAAACAAGGAAACTCTCATCTATATACCACATATCTCATGTCGTCATCGTCTGAGTTTATACAACTTGAGTTGCCCTAAGAATAACATAACTATAGTGCATCTGGAGTAATCATCATCTGTCATAAAGTAAGGTGTCAACTCAGGGCATAATACTATAACTGGAGAATATAAAGGTGTGTTGTATTTTAAGTTATCCAGTAATAATAATCAGTACCGTTTGATATTTCAATCGCCTCCCTACTAACGCCTCACATCACCGATAGTCCATACTAGAGTTCGCACTCTGTAGAACTTACCCGGGTCTGATATGTGAGTACCAGGACCCGAACAAAGGAGAGACCAAATACCACACGTTCCTAACTTTATTACTGTTTGGTTGTTTTATGTTATTCATTCAATTCATATGCTTTTGTATGTGCTACTGGCACACATACATCCACTTATGAATAAGACGAGTTATTATTTGAAAACTAACAAATCTGATGGCTCATATTTATAGTGGGTCACATCTCTACCTGGGACTAGCTCAGGAGTACAGGCTACTACTTCTGGGGACTTATCATTACGCGCCCCACACGACACTTTAGATATATCACCAATATAAATATGACATCATACCGGTTTCCATCAGTTTTCTCCACCCCAGTAGGTTGAGTACTTTATTATACATATATGAATTGCCCAAAGATAATATCCACAAGTGTATACAGTATAACCATGATTATCCAACTACGGGAATTAACAGGAGTATAATATCAGGAGTATAACATCAGAAGTCACTCTTTTTCAAGGGTTCAGGAATACAGAAGTTCAGGAGTATAGGAGTTCAGGAGTTTAGGAGTATAGGAGTTCAGGAATATCAAATATCTGGTAACAGTATAATAATCATGCCAAGTCCCGGTAAAAGTAATAGTCATGAATATGCAATATAATATATGTGCCACAATTGAAATCACCTAGAGGGGGGTGAATAGGTGATATGCTAATCTATAAACTAAATGCGCTAAATGCGAAAGCTTAAAAACAAATTTGCAACACACTTAATACAACATACAAGTGTAGCCGAATTCCCCGTGAAGGGCTCTGGACTAACTCCTCTTGATTCCCCTAGATATGGGTTGAGGTGCTATATGAAGCTCTTGTGGTTAAGTACAAGTGAGGCACACACAAACAAGCCAAGCATATACTGGATATACAACAATATGAAAGATGCAAGGCAACACAAGCAATATGAATGATATGAATGAAGAATGATGCTTTGCACAAATAAAAGAGAGAGAGAGTTAGAGAGACAATGGATCAAACGCAAACACAAAGATATGTTCCGAGGTTCGAGCCCCTAGCTCTACGTCCCCGCCTTCACCGAGAAGGATTTCTAATCCACTAAAATGTCCACCGAGGACTCCCACCGAGGGAGCCTCCACCGAGGAGGATTTGTTACAACACTAGGAGTACCGAACTCCTCTCTCAAACACCGCCTCACAACCGAGGGGTAGGCCCGTAGCCAAACAACCACAAATCACCTCTACCGAAGAGGGATATACAAACCAAACTCCACCTTTCACTAGAGGGATCAAACAACAACCAACTCCACCTCTCACTAGAGGGAGCAAACCACAATCCTCAACCTCTACCAAAGAGGGAGCAACCCAATCAAAGCAAGGGTTTTACAACAAGGAGGTTTCCACAACCTCAAACAATCTCTTTTCCACTAAACAAGATCCTAATAGAATAGGATAGAAGATATAGCTCAAGTGTGGAAAACTAAGTGTTTTGATCAAAGAAAATACTCTTGGGAAAACACCAAAAATGATATAGAAATTTTAGATCAAAACTATTTCCCAAAACCCTAATTTCTTTGAAATAAACAAAACACTTAAAAACAAATAGATGAATCTTTTTGGCACAAAAGCACTTTTTAAACACTTGTATATCAGAGAAATTTTGGCTCTTAAAATCTTAGTTAAAACCATGAAGAAATGTGGTATTTATAGCCCCAAAAGAAAACTAACCGTTAGGCTGATCTGTCAGCCTGACAGGCCTGCGGTCAACCGCCCGGTCGACCGCCAACGGTCAAAAATATGACCGTTGGGCAAACCCGGTCGACCGCCTAGATACAGAGAGCAGACTTCTCTGCTCCGGTCGACCGCCCGGTCGACTGCCCAGATACAGAGAGCAAAGCTCTCTGGTCCGGTCGACCGGCCGGCCGACCGTCCCTGTATCTGCTAGACGTGCACAAGGTTGTACACGTCGGTCGACCGCAACGGTCGACCGGCCCATGGCTCGGTCGACCGTTGCGGTCGACCGACCTGGCTTGACAGTCAGGTCTGGGTCAGAACCTGGGAGAAAAACACATAGAAATATTTTGAAAAATTCTTATAAATCTTGTAAAAATCTCCAAAAATAGTTTTATCATTTTGCATTGATATATAAACATGTGATAAAAATTTCAACTCAAATATTAAGCAACTTGAACTATTTTTGTGTCTAACAATTTTTACCAAAAACCAAAACTTATATTTTATCAAACTTAGATTTTTCAATAGGAAATCTGATATTTTCTAAAACACATGAATAGACTGAAGGGTTCACCTAGAGGGGGGGTGAATAGGTGAAGGCTAATCTAATGGTCACTTAATGGTAAATGATGCAAATAATGCGGAAGCTAAAAACAATTATGACCTAATAAAAACTTTTACACTAAACACTATGTATAACACAAGAGTGTTGCCGAATTCCCCGTGAAGGGCTCTGGATAAACTCCTCTAGATTCCCCTTGAATGGGTTGAGGTGCCGCGTTGGCTCTCTTGGTTGAATACAAGTGTTAGCAATAATCCCAAGCAAGTATATCAATATGAGCACAAATGAATATCTAGCATATAAAGATGAGCACAATAAAAGTATGCAAGATATAAAAGAGACAAAGAGAGAGAGCAATCACAAACACAAAGGGTTTATTTCGAGGTTCGAGCACACTTTCTCTACATCCCCGCCTTCGACACACGAAGGATTTCCACTATGCAAGATCCCAATGGATCTCTCCTCGGTGCCGCAACACCTACAAGCCCTCGGACTCTCTAGTCCCGTACACGCCGCAAGCCCACCTGCTCGCTGAGGCCGCACCTCAAACAATGAGCTCGCACCCGAACTCAAAACACCGAGTCCACACTATGACCCGAAACAATCACGAGCACACTTGCCCGTCTCCTCAAAGAATCAAGTAGAACTTTGGTGATCACAACTCTTGATCACCTAAAATTCTCTCACAATAACACTCCCTATAGGGTAGATAGATCAATGGATGCTCAAGTGTTGGTGTGAGAAAACAAGGATGTGAAAGGTGGAGGAAAACTCAAAGACTTTCTTTTAAACACTCTTGATAAAACTTCCCTTTAGATAGGAAATATTTGCTCTCTATTTTGTGGAGAAAACCCTTTTAAAAGACTGGGAAAAACTGGCTCAAAGCTCTCCTAAAATCTTGTTGCAAAACAATGACAAAACCCCCAATTTATAGGCTGCCAGAAAACTAGCCGTTGGGGTCTGTCAGAGCGGCCGGTCGACCGGTGCGGTCGACCGCCAACGGTCGTATTTCAGACCGTTGGAGCCACGGTCGACCGTCAGGGTCGACCGACCCACTGGAGCTGAGAGTCCAACTCTCTGTCGGTCGACCCGTGCGGTCGGCCGAACTTTCCAGAGAGCTCTGCTCTCTGGAGCGGTCGACCGTCATGGTCGGCCGTCCTCCAGTACACAAAGGCGTGCACGTTTGTGCACGTCGGTCGACCGGTCCGGTCGGCCGACTCCAGGGTTAGTCGACTGTAACAGTAAGCAAGTCGACTTACCTGAAGCCTGAAACAGTTTTCTGGGATTTAAAACATGGTCTTTTTGGTTCAAATAAAATCCCATAAAATACTTAAAAATCTACAAAAATAGTTTAACCAATATACTTTGATAAACAAACATGCTTGCACAAAATCAAGGCATGTTAAAAAAGATTGGACTATTTTTGTAACTTGGAAATATTTGGCTCATGATAAAAACTGTATTTTTCAAAACATGTTTTCTAAACTTTGTTTTTCCAAAACATCTTCAAATAAAAACTAGATATTTTGAACTCATTAAAGCATAGTGTGTATGGATATGATCCACTACACAAATAAGATGAAATATCTAAGTTTTTGACATTAAGCTCTAAACTTGGTTTTGGTTAAAAGATATGTATATGAGAATACCAAAAACCAAACTTGTATTTTTCCAAAATGAAAAATCTTTTCTAAACCAAAAAAAATGGCATGCTTAATGAAAAAGATTCATTAGAAAATAAAATGGCATGCTTAAAAAAATCTTTTATGAAAACAATTCTATCAAGAGTGTGTGTGTATATGTACTTGAGCAATCCACCAACTATCTATCCTTTACATTTTATCTAAAACAAAAACAAAAATCTTATACCTAGACACAAGTCTTCATCTTCTTGAAGTCTTCACTTGAAGGCTTCTCATCTTCTTGACTTGGTCCAAGCTTGATCCAAAAGCTCCTTGGATCACACCGTGCTAGCTCCAAATCTTGACATTTTATCCTTTGTTGAGCTATGCACCTACTAAGATCTTGATAATGAATCTGTCACTAATTAAACACAAGATCATTAGTAAACATAACTTCATGAGTTGATCATCATCAAAACTAGGGTGATAGGCCTTTGGGCCAACAATCTCCCCCTTTTTGATGATGACAAAACTCATGGAGTTATATATGCATGGATTAAAGTAAAGCTTCAAAGAAGCTCCCCCTTAACTCATGCATAACACAAAATAATAAATATATGCAATGAAGCTCAAAACATGTATGCAAGTATGGAGATAAAACATGAAATCCTTTTTCTCCTAGTTGCAATACAAAAACATATATGCATAAATAACAAGGAAGACAAATACTTCTTCCCCTTAGACAATGAACACATGCATATAAACTCAAATACTTCTCCCCCTTTTTGTCACTTATCAAAAAAGGGTTCAAAGTAAAATCAAATCAAACAAATTTTTCTCCCCCTTTTTGTCATAAACAAAGAGATCAAAAGGGTAATAAAAATCAACAAAATGTTTTTTTTTGTTTTTTTTAAATTTTTCTTAAACAAAATTTTGAAAGGTATCAGAGATTTTGTAAAACAAACAAATTTTTAAGATACCAAATTGAAAGCAATAATTATTTTTTTTTAAAACATATTGATACCAATTGACATTTAACAAATATGAAGTTGAAGCATTTTGATACCAATAGTAAACATATGAAAAAAAAAATTTTATTTTTCATCATAAACTTTGTGCCTTTAAAAGTGTGAACCAATTGAAAGTTAAGCACATGAAACTCATATATATGTATGAAATGAGTATACCGATTGACATTGATACATACATATATAAGAAAATAAAATATGAGTATATACAAAAATTATCAATTTAGATACCAATTGAAAGAGTCCAATGATACCAATTGACATAACAATAAGATCAAGCGTATAACTCATAACCTACCACCCTTGATATGCACAAGGTAAAAGATTTGTCAATTAAGCTTACAAGGCATACACGCCCATCCATCCTCCCATCGATGGTAGGATTTTCAAAGATAGATTTGAAAATGGTTTAGTATTGAAAATCACTACCAAATGAGGAACAGTAACTAGTTAAAATAATTTTTGAAAACTAGTTAAAGATCCTTTAAAAAATACAATAAATCATATGTTTTTCATGAAACAAAACTAAATACACACAATTTACACTCATAGTTTATAAAGCACAAAAATATGTCCATGAAACTAAGTCATGACAAAATAAATAAAGTGTGAGTGGTCAAAAGTCATGTAAATAGCATTTTCATGAAAATATACATTGAGGCTCAAAATGATCAAGAATCCTATTTTATCAAACAAATCATGAAAATCAAAAAAAACACTAATCTTCATGGTATATGTATGATTTATCCAAAACTAACAGTACACATACATATCCCAAATATAAAAGAGTCTATTAAATAATTTGCATGAAGGCAAGAGACTCACGGATATACATGTATATTTATTAGATTTGAATAAAAATGCATATACATGAAGTAAAATAAAAAAATTGGCAAAACAAGTATAAATGGAAGAATCATCAAAACTAGGTTATACATGTGCATATAGTGAGTACAAATGAGCATGAAGTGCAAACATATATAAATCACGTGTAGCTCACTATTTGTACATGTATAAATCAAGTTTTGACAAATACTACATCTAAACAAGATTTTACCACATGAAGCTCAAAAACTAAAACATGAACATGCTATATGATTTCACCAATGAATAAGCATGTACATAAATAAAATAGGAGTTTAGAGATTGTTACCAACTCCAAAACTCCATACATGGTGGTTGTCCCACCAAAGCTCCTTGATAGCGGTGCATCAAAAATATGTCCATCTAGTCCACGTGCAACCACCACCAAGGCACCAAATCTCTCACGTTTTGTGAGAGCCCTCACCTACATCAAAAGCAAATGGTGGGGGTTTTGATACCCATATTCTTTTGGGTCCTTGGGGGTTAGCTTTGTAAGGAACCCAAAATTTTTTATTCATAGCAAAATTTATATGATGTAATCTATCAAAATAAAACTTTGCTAAATGGCCTTTGCGGCCACAATGTGTACATACGTACACCTTAGTATGCTTATGTGTAGGAGTGTGATCATGTTGTGCAACATAAGCAAATGCATGGTTATGATGTGCATGAATGTGTGGAGTTTATTTCTTTGAAAACATTGACTCCAACCTAGAATGATTAAAAGCACAAGAGTTCAAAGATGAACTCAAACTATCTATTTTATTTTTCAAATTCTTAATCTCACTATCATCAATGGTAGCATGTAAAGACATGTGAGATAAAGAGTCATTTTTCTTCTTTTTAGAAACTTTTTCTTTTTCTTTTTCTTTTTCAAAAATTTTCTTCTTTAAAGAAGTGTTTTCTTGCAAAACAATTTCTTTTTGTTTTTTCACCAAAATAATTTTATCTTTCAAAATAGTGTTTCCTTCACATAAATCATTTAATTTAGACATCAAGGAAACATTCTCATTTTTCAAATCATAATTTTCTTTTCTAAACATGCAATGTTACTTTTAAATGTATCATGTTCTACATGCATGCAATCAAGTTTCTTTTTCAAATTTTTATTATCTTTCTTAATCATGTCATATTTTTCAAGCAATAATTGACAAAAAGTAGATAGCTCATCATATGACATGTTATTATCCTCATCCTCGGATTCGAAAGTTACCTCAAGGGGGTTATCCCCTTGGACCATGTAGCACACATTGGAGATGTCGCTTCCAACGTCCGAATCGCTCCCGGCATAATATTGTTCTTTTTCGCCAAGGGAGAGGAGGGTGTTCCACACTACAAAAGCCAAATCAAAGTTAGAAACTCTAGATAAATAGACATCATCTAGGGTTGACTTTAAAGCATGAAGGGCTTTTGTATTAGGCTCAAAATTCTTACCATCTAAACAATATGCATTATTAGTAGTGGCAAGATAAACATGATAACCTAAGGCTTTAAGGTACAAGGACATCTTCACCTTCCATATATGGATGTTAGCAATGTCAAACATGGGTGGTGACATGAAGTCCATGGTGTGTGTACAAAAATATTGTGATTAGCCTAAAAATAAGGATCTTTTACTCTAGGTTGTTAGACCAAATCAGAGTACCAAGCTCTGATACCAATTGAAGGGTTCACCTAGAGGGGGGTGAATAGGTGAAGGCTAATCTAATGGTCACTTAATGGTAAATGATGCAAATAATACGGAAGCTAAAAACAATTATGACCTAATAAAAACTTTTACACTAAACACTATGTATAACACAAGAGTGTTGCCGAATTCCCCGTGAAGGGCTCTGGACAAACTCCTCTAGATTCCCCTTGAATGGGTTGAGGTGCCGCGTTGGCTCTCTTGGTTGAATACAAGTGTTAGCAACAATCCCAAGCAAGTATATCAATATGAGCACAAATGAATATCTAGCATATAAAGATGAGCACAATAAAAGTATGCAAGATATAAAAGAGACAAAGAGAGAGAGAGAGAGAGCAATCGCAAACACAAAGGGTTTGTTTCGAGGTTCGAGCACACTTGCTCTACATCCCCGCCTTCGACACACGAAGGATTTTCACTATGCAAGATCCCAATGGATCTCTCCTCGGTGCCGCAACACCTACAAGCCCTCGGACTCTCTTGTCCCGTACACACCGCAAGCCCACCGGCTCGCCGAGGCCGCACCTCAAACAATGAGCTCGCACCCGAACTCAAAACACCGAGTCCACACTAGGACCCGAAACAATCATGAGCACACTTGCCCGTCTCCTCAAAGAATCAAGTAGAACTTTGGTGATCACAACTCTTGATCACCTAAAATCCTCTCACAATAACACTTCCTATAGGGTAGATAGATCAATGGATGCTCAAGTGTTGGTGTGAGAAAACAAGGATGTGAAAGGTGGAGGAAAACTCAAAGACTTTCTTTTAAACACTCTTGATAAAACTTCCCTTTAGATAGGAAATATTTGCTCTCTATTTTGTGGAGAAAACCCTTTTAAAAGACTGGGAAAAACTGGCTCAAAGCTCTCCTAAAATCTTGTTGCAAAACAATGACAAAACCCTCAATTTATAGGCTGCCAGAAAACTAGCCGTTGGGGTCTGTCAGAGCGGCCGGTCGACCGGTGCGGTCGACCGCCAACGGTCGGATTTCAGACCGTTGGAGCCACGGTCGACCATCAGGGTTAACCGACCCACTAGAGCTGAGAGTCCAACTCTCTGTCGGTCGACCCGTGCGGTCGGCCGAACTTTCCAGAGAGCTCTGCTCTCTGGAGCGGTCGACCGTCACGGTCGGCCGTCCTCCAGTACACAAAGGCGTGCACGTTTGTGCACGTCGGTCGACCGGTCCGGTCGGCCGACTCCAGGGTTAGTCGACTATAACAGTAAGCAAGTCGACTTACCTGAAGCCTGAAACAGTTTTCTGGGATTTAAAACATGGGCTTTTTGGCTCAAATAAAATCCCATAAAATACTTAAAAATCTACAAAAATAGTTTAACCAATATACTTTGATAAACAAACATGCTTGCACAAAATCAAGGCATGTTAAAAAAGATTGGACTATTTTGTAACTTGGAAATATTTGGCTCATGATAAAAACTGTATTTTTCAAAATATGTTTTCTAAACTTTGTTTTTTCAAAACATCTTCAAATAAAAACTAGATATTTTGAACTCATTAAAGCATAGTGTGTATGGATATGATCCACTACACAAATAAGATGAAATATCTAAGTTTTTGACATTAAGCTCTAAACTTGGTTTTGGTTAAAAGATATGTATATGAGAAATACCAAAAACCAAACTTGTATTTTTCCAAAATGAAAAATCTTTTCTAAACCAAAAAAAAAATGGCATGCTCAATGAAAAAGATTCATTAGAAAATAAAATGGCATGCTTAAAAAAATCTTTTATGAAAACAATTCTATCAAGAGTGTGTGTGTATATGTACTTGAGCAATCCACCAACTATCTATCCTTTACATTTTATCTAAAACAAAAACAAAAATCTTATACCTAGACACAAGTCTTCATCTTCTTGAAGTCTTCACTTGAAGGCTTCTCATCTTCTTGACTTGGTCCAAGCTTGATCCAAAAGCTCCTTGGATCACACCGTGCTAGCTCCAAATCTTGACATTTTATCCTTTATTGAGCTATGCACCTACTAAGATCTTGATAATGAATCTGTCACTAATTAAACACAAGATCATTAGTAAACATAACTTCATGAGTTGATCATCATCAAAACTAGGGTGATAGGCCTTTGGGCCAACATAGACATATCAAAATAAGTTTGTATAAGTCATGTAAGCATGTATGTATATAGAGCACATCTAATATACATAAAAACAAGTAAACTTGTTTTGATCAACTATTCATGAAAACCAAATCCAAAACATAAATCTTGTGTGTGTTGTGCACTTGAGCATATCAACTATACTAAGCTTTACAAATGGATCTAAACACGCTAAACTAAAATAGGATACCTAAGTCATCTTGACGATCTTCATCTTCAAGCCGACTCGATCCCAAACGTGATCCACCGAGTTCAAAGGTATGAACTTGATGCTCGGGCACGGGAATCACCAAGTGAAGGCTTCCAAACTCCTCTTTTTGAAGCAATCACCAACTAATATCTTGTTACATGATCTGAAACTAAAATCACAAGATTATTAGTAAACATAACTACATGAGTTAATCATCATCAAAACTAGAGAGGAAGGCCTCCGGGCCAACAATCTCCCCCTTTTTGATGATGACAAAACTCATGGAGTTATATATGCATGGATTAAAGTTAAGCTTCAAAGAAGCTCCCCCTTAACTCATGCATAAACAAATAAACATAATTATGCAATGAATATTATGCATAAACAAAAATAGGTTCTAGATACCAATGATATAAATAAACATGTTCTAGATACCAATTAAACTTAATATATGCAAAACCATAACTATGCATATAAAACTCAAAATCTTTCTCCCCTTTTTTTCAATCATCAACAAAGGGGTAAAAACTAAAACAATAAATTTTTCTCCCCATTTTGTTCGAAACAAAGAATCAACAAAAGGGTAAAAACCAAAACAATAAAATATGTTCTCCCCCTTTTTGTCTAAAATAAAAACAAAGTCAATAAGGGGTGACATTAAATAATGATACCAATTAAAAAAAATATGACAATGAAATGCCTCTTGATATCAATTAAAAAAAAATGAAAACAACATCTTGATACCAATTGAAATAATTGTTCATTTTAAGCATATGAATCAATTGAAATTATTATTCTCTATCATAAAGTAAGGGAGTGAAAATACAAATACCAATTGAAATATGAAAATTGAATTTTCTCTCCTTTATGAAAAACAAACTAAACACATGCATAGCCTTGAAATAAGATACCAATTGAAATCTAAATCAATTGAAACAAAGTTGAAGCTCAAGCCTTAGCATAAACAAAATATATATGTATGAAAGTGTTAATACCAATCGAAATTGATACTATAGGAATTGAAAACATATATACATATAAACATATATGAGTATACAAGAAGATCAAAATTGATACTAATTGAAAGAATTCAATGATACCAATTGAAACAACAATAATAGCAAGGTATACATCATATAACTATCCACCCAATCATGTTCAAGTTTAAAATGATTTTCATTATAAAGCATACATGAGCATGATCGCACATCCATCCGCCCGTGGACGGTAGGGGTTTTCAAAAATAGGTTTGAAAAATATAGTTTGTTTGAAAACTCTACCAAAATGAAGAACACCGCAACTAGTTAAATGGAAAACTTATTAACTAGTACGAAATCCTTCAAGTAAGGAATAAAAACAAATTATTTTTCATGAAAATGAAATCCACATGATAATCAACACTCTAAGCCAATTATGCATAAATATGACTCATGAAAACAAAACATGAGTAAACAATAAATGTGAGTGTACAAATAAGATGTGAAGAACATGATCATGAAAGTATTCAATTTAGCTCAATATTCCTTGAAACATGAAAACATGAGAATCATTAAAACTTATTTAATCTTCAAGATATATGTATGTCTTATACAAACTAAAGTATACATACATATCCAAACACAACGAGTCCACAAAGATATATGCATGAAGGCACGTGGCTCAAAAGGATAGACATGTATATCTAATAGTTTGGACAAGATAGACATATACATGAAGTTAAACATAAACACAAAAACATGAAAACATGAATAACTAAATTTTTATTAAAACAAATTTCATTTCAAGGTATATGTATGATTTGTCAACACAAGAAGTATACATACATATCCCTAAACACAATTGAGTCCATAAATAAAGATTTGCATGAAAAATAAATGACTCAAGGGGTATACATGTATATCTTAAAGTTTGGCAAAATAAACATATACATGAAATGAAAACTCAGAAAACAAATCCAAAAATAGGAATACAAGTTTAAAATGCATGAATCATCAAAACTAGACTATACTAGCACATCTAATCGGTTTAAATAAGCATTCAAGCTCAAACATATATAAATTTATTTGTGGCCCACTATATGTACAAATATATACCTAGTTTTAGTGAAAATAACATCTAAACATGTAATCACATCATGAAGCATCAAAACAAGATATGAATAAACATGAAAGACATAACATGATTATTATGTAAATCACATGTTATTAGAGCTATGATAAAAAAAAGGTGAGAACACAAAAAAATAATGGTCCATATTAAACATGGGTGTCTCAAAAGGCTATACATGCATGTCAAAGATCTAATAGTCATGGCATTTTCATAATAATCTATAAATAATAAAACATGCTAATAATGAAAGATTGAAAAGCATGTAAACAATAATTAGGAGTTAGGAATCGTTACCAAAACCTAGAAGGCAACTTTCCTTGTCTCCAAAACATGGTGGTCCTCTCCACCAAACATCCCTTGAAAGTGATGCATTCAAATGATTTCCATGAAGCTCGGAACGTATCCACTCCGAGGTATGGCTTCTCTCACGACATGTGAGAGCCCACACCTACATCATAAACAAGAGGGGTGGTCTTTGGTACCCATATCTTATTGGGTCCACGGGGGTTAGTACCTTCTCTAACCCAAACAAATTTATTTGCTAAATTTACATCATGTAATCTATCAAAGCAAAATTTAGCAAGGTGGCCCTTACGTCCACAATGTGTACAAGTGTACACATGAGCATACATGTGATGAGTGTGTCCGTGAGGAGCACGTGTATGCCGTGGAGGGTGCGCATGAAAAGATGGAACTTGTTTCTTTCGAAACAAAGTTTCCAAACGTGAATGGCTCTTGGTACATTGGCTCAAAGTGGAGCCCAAATAATCCATATTCTTCTTCAATAAATTTATATCATTTTTAAATATAGAAGAAGTGAAGCATGCAAGGGGTGATCTAGGTGAAACTACCCTAGCATGGCAAACATGTGAAACAATATCATTTTTTAAAGATTTATTTTTATTTAAACAAATTTCTAACTCTTTTGTAATGAAATCAATTTCTCTTTTCAAAGAATCATTATCTCTTAAAATAAATTCAACTTTTGAAAACAAAACATCATTATTTTTCAAAATTGATTCACAATCAATTTTTGATTTTAAAAATTTATTTTCTTTTAATGCAAGTTCAAGTTGAGATTTTAATGAATCCCTTTCATTCAAAATCTCATCTTTCTCTTGCAAAATCTCATCTTTCTCTTGTTAGATTTGCAATTGAAGCTTGGAGGTGGTGGTGGTTGTCAAAATATTCCACACTGCAAAGGCGAAATCAATGTTAGAAACAAGCAAAAGATATTCTTTAGGTAGCGTGCTTCTAATGGCCTCAAGGGCTTGTGCATTGGCCCTATATGCTTGCTATCACTAAGGTAGGATTCCTTGGTAATGGCAAGGTGAACCTTATAACCTAGGGCTTGTAGGTAAACGGACATCTTAGCCTTCCAAACAATAATGTTGGAAGGGTCAATATAGGTTGGGTCATGAAGTCCATGGGTCCAAACTATATGTGTGCAAACAAGTAAATGTGCAAATGCAAATGGTAGATTAGCAAAACCAAGATCACACTCCTAGGTTGTTAAACCTAAGTATCAGGAGCGTATGCTCTGATACCAATTGAAATCACCTAGAGGGGGGTGAATAGGTGATATGCTAATCTATAAACTAAATGCGCTAAATGCGGAAGCTTAAAACTAATTTGCAACACACTTAATACAACACACAAGTATAGCCGAATTTCCCGTGAAGGGCTCTGGACTAACTCCTCTTGATTCCCCTAGATATGGGTTGAGGTGCTATATGAAGCTCTTGTGGTTAAGTACAAGTGAGGCACACACAAACAAGCCAAGCATATAATGGATATACAACAATATGAAAGATGCAAGGCAACACAAGCAATATGAATGATATGAATGAAGAATGATGCTTTGCACAAATAAAAGAGAGAGTTAGAAAGACAATGGATCAAACGCAAACACAAAGATATGTTCCGAGGTTCGAGCCCCTAGCTCTACGTCCCCGCCTTCACCGAGAAGGATTTCTAATCCACTAAAATGTCCACCGAGGACTCCCACCGAGGGAACTCCACAGAGGAGGATTTATTACAACACTAGGAGTACCGAACTCCTCTCTCAAACACCGCCTTACAACTGAGGGGTAGGCCCGTAGCCAAACAACCACAAATCACCTCTACCGAAGAGGGATATACAAACCAAACTCCACCTCTCACTAGAGGGATCAAACAACAACCAACTCCACCTCTCACTAGAGGGAGCAAACCACAATCCTGAACCTCTACCAAAGAGGGAGCAACCCAATCAAAGCAAGGGTTTTACAACAAGGAGGTTTCCATAACCTCAAACAATCTCTTTTTCCACTAAACAAGATCCTAATAGAATAGGATAGAAGATAACTCAAGTGTTAAAAACTAAGTGTTTTGATCAAAGAAAATACTCTGGGGAAAACATCAAAAATGATATGGAAATTTTAGATCAAAACTATTTCCCAAACCCTAATTTCTTTGAAATAAACAAAACACTTAAAAACAAATAGATGAATCTTTTTGGCACAAAAACACTTTTTAAAACTTGTTTAAAATACTTGTATATCAGAGAAATTTTGGCTCTTAAAATCTTAGTTAAAACCATGAAGAAATGGGGTATTTATAGCCCCAACAGAAAACTAGCCGTTAGACTGATCTGTCAGCCTGACAGGCCTGCGGTCGACCGCCAACGGTCAAAAATATGACCGTTAGGCAAACCCGGTCGACTGCCCAGTCGACCGTCCAGATACAGAGAGCAGATTTCTCTGTTCCGGTCGACCGCCCAGATACAGAGAGCAAAGCTCTCTGGTCCGGTCGGCCGGCCGGCCGACCGTCCCTGTATCTGCCAGACGTGCACAAGGCTGTGCACGTCGGTCGACCGCAACGGTCGACCGGCCCATGGTTCGGTCGACCGTTGCGGTCGACCGACCTGGCCTGACAGTCAGGTCTGGGTCAGAACCTGGGAGAAAAACACATAGAAATATTTTGAAAAATTCTTTTAAATCTTGTAAAAATCCCCAAAAATAGTTTTCATTTTGCATTGATATATAAACATGTGATAAAATTTTCAACTCAAATATCAAGCAATTTGAACTATTTTTGTGTCTAACAATTTTTACCAAAAACCAAAACTTATATTTTATCAAACTTGGATTTTTCAATAGGAAATCTGATATTTCCTAAAACACATGAATAGACATATCAAAATAAGTTTGTATAAGTCATGTAAGCATGTATGTATATAGAGCACATCTAATATACATAAAAATAAGTAAACTTGTTTTGATCAACTATTCATGAAACCAAATCCAAAACATAAATCTTGTGTGTGTTGTGCACTTAAGCATATCAACTATACTAAGCTTTACAAATGGATCTAAACACACTAAACTAAACTAGGATACCTAAGTCTTCTTGACGATCTTCATCTTCAAGCCGACTCGATCCCAAACGTGATCCACCGAGTGCAAAGTATGAACTTGATGCTGGGGCACGGGAATCACCAAGTGAAGGCTTCCAAACTCCTCTTTTTGAAGCAATCACCAACTAATATCTTGTTACATGATCTGAAACTAAAATCACAAGATTATTAGTAAACATAACTACATGAGTTAATCATCATCAAAACTAGAGAGGAAGGCCTCCGGGCCAACATCAGGTCAAGTGTACCAGTACGGGGTGATAGCATGTCAAGTGTCAAGTATTATTATATCAGGTGTCAGGTAGCAGGCGATAAGTATAGCATGGCAAGTACCGGTGTCAGATATCGAGTAATAAGCATAGCATGGCAAGTACCGTATCAGATATCAAATAATAAGTATAGCATGGCAAGTACCGGTATCAGATATCAAGTAATAAGTATAGCATGGCAAGTACTGGTATCAGATATTAAGTAATAAGCATAACATGGCAAGTACCGGTATCAGATATCAAGTAATAAGTATAGCATGGCAAGTTCCGGTGTATACATGTCAGGGTCAGGTAATTAATATATCAGTGAGAGTCGCAACATCAAATACTAGGTATCAACCGGTCACGTAACATGATACAAGAGAACGGCATAAACATTTCAAACACTTCACAATATTATTTCTAACAATAATAAATTTATCTATTTATTAGCCATGCGAAGCTGAGTGAAGCGGGAGCATATTTAGGCATACCCGGTATAATACCGGTTCGACAAGGTATAATAACGGTCGGCAGCTATTTATAAAACATGATAATTTATAACATATACCAACTTTCATAAAGAGACATCATATATTAAAAGCAAGTTAATAATTATTAAATATGAAACGATGGTAATAAAGCAAGATATGTACTCGCCTAATACCGGAATGAAAATACCGAGAAAAGTCCGAGAAATCTGCGAACCCGTGCGAGCAAGCCACTAGCCCATAAATATATATTAAATATATAAATATAAATTTTATTTAATTATTAGAGAGGGAATGAGAGAGGAGAGAGAGAGGAGAGAGAGAGTTGTAGGAAGGGGAGAGAGAGAATATGATATTTGTAGAAAAGGAATAAGAATTAAAAGGGGAGGGGTATGGTTGTAAATATTGAAAAGTAATTTGGGAATGAGGGTATGAGTATTTTAGGAATGTAGAAAAGTGGGTTTATTTAGGGAAAGAAAGAAAGATGAAAAGAAAGGAAAGAAAGAAATAAAGAAAGAAGAAGAAGAAGAAAGAAAGAAATGGAAGGAGGGAGGGGTGGCCGGCACCGGCGGCCTGGGCGGCGGCGCCACCGCCGGAGGACGGCCGGCGAGGAGGGGCGGCCTAGGGCCCGAGGAGAGGGGGTGGTGTTGGTGTTTTTGGTGTTGTGGTTGGTTTTTGTGGAGGTGGTGGTTGTGGTTGATGGTGGTGGTGGTTGTGGTGGCTATTGGAGGCGGTGGGGAGTTAGAGGAGGAGGAGGAGGTAATGATGGGGTGGTAGGAGTGGTGAATTTGGTAGAGATGAGGGTGAATTTTGGAGAAGAGAAGAAAGATGAGGAGATGAGTTATGTTGAAATTGAAGAAGGAGGAGGGATTTTTGGGGTTGATGTAAGTGGAGAAGGAGGTTGGGAGGTGGGGGTGTGGATGGCCGGCCTAGGGGCCAGCGGAGGCGGCTCCGGTGGTGGAGGCGGCGGTGATGAGGATGAAGGAGTGGGTTTGTTTTCTTTGTTTAGTTGAAGGTGTTAAAAATGAAATTGGAATGAAAATGAAAGGAAGATGAAGGTTTTATAGAGAAGGAAAGGGATGAATTTTTTTGGAGGGAAGAGAGGCTGCAGGCGGTAGTGGCAGGGGTGCAGGCGGCGGGTGCGGTGATTGGTCACTAATGTTGCATATTTAATATCATATTTTCATACCTATTTTTGAATAAAACTTTGCATTATCTTAATTAATTGCTTAATTTATTTGCAGGCCCATTCTTTAAGGAGATGAAGAGAAATGAGCCCAAAGCCCACCAAAATTATGAATTAAATCAGAATTAATTCACACTCACTAAATCAGGGAAAAATCAAGAGGTTGAAAACTGGTTGAGAAGAATCCTCTCAGAATCGATCGGTTAAAGCAAAGATCAAGGGATGAGATGAAGCAAGTTTGATTCAGATTCTGACTGGATACATTTTAGTATTCGAATCATAACTTTTGCTACAGAATCTCAATTCTGATGATTCAAGATGATTCAGAAAGCAGACTTACAGACCTACAACTATTATGTTGATCATTATCTCTAATTCTGTTATTTGATAAGTGATATTCAGCAATCAATATGCCAACAAACTGCAGATCAGAACTGAATATCCACCTCAAATCAAGTTTGAAGATAAGGGGAGTTCAAAAATTGCTAGATTTACTTATCTTCACACTCCTCTACCCTCTCCATTTCTCCTATAAATACCTTCACTCAAAGGCAAAAGGGACGCCAATGCAGAGATTAGGATTTAGCTTAGTTTTCATTTCTTAGTTTAGGTTTTTAGTCTTTCTTTTTATGTAATTTTAGGTTTCATTTATGTAATTCAGAGGAGATCGACTTGCATCGAAGAACAAGACTGAAGCTTGAGCTGGAGTGACACCGGTGTAAGACTTATTTCTTTTCTTTGATTGTAATGGAATCGAATCGATGTTCTTTTGTGTATGTACTTCTATTTAGTCTTCTTCTTCTTCTTCTTTTCTATTTTACTCTTCTTTTTCGTACAATCGTCTTCCAAGTGAGTCTAGAAGCATCGAAAGAGCCTTGCCATTGCGAGTGCCATCGATAGCTCATGACGATGGAGTAGAGTCTCTCTCTGTATCATTTCATTCTTGAAGTAGTCTTGATGATGTAATGTGGATGAAGACCAACACTCAAATCTTATGGGCTATGCGCTGAACGCCTCTAATTCAAGGTAACTTCGTAGCTAAGATCTCAAGGTAAGCATTTGACGAAAAGAAGGTAAGTAACTCTTTTATTTCTTTCTTTCATTTCTGTAAAGTAAATCACAAACACCACTTCTCCCAAACCGTTTTCATTCTTTCTTCTCCACTCATTCCATTTGTACATAGTCGCTTTTTATCGTTTTCTGATTTTCCACCTTCTTCATCTCTCGCTTTCTCTCTAACTTTAACTATAACTTTCTTTTTCTTTTTCTTAACTTTAAAAACAGAGAAGAACCTTCGCTTAGTTTTGATAACGATTTCAATAAAACTGTAAACGCTTCCATCGCAAACCCTCCTTGTGGATCACGACCCGCATTAGCCACTTGCTATAGCGGAAGTATTGAGCACTTGCACGTTTTTATTATAAGATCTGAAAATTCGTATTTTTTGTGCAGGTTTAGCATCAATCAAATTTTGGCGCCGTTGCCGGGAGGGTAAAACGGTTTTTATTGAAATCTGAATTTTTATTGCAAATTTTTTAAAACTAAACGAATCTTCTTCTCTGTTGCAGGTTACAGGTTGAAGAAAACAGGAACTTTGCATTGCAGTAACATATAAGTGGACCTGGGCCTCTGCTCTCGAAAGCAGAGACCAGGATCCCTCCAAATTGCCGCAAAATCCTGGCTTTTGCCGCAAATTTGCGGCAATAAGGAGTGCACTACTGATCATTTTTCTGCAGGGTCTCTGATTCTGCAAAATACTTCTGCTGCATTACTTAATTCCCTGTAATATTCACCCTATACCTGCTTAATAAAGTCAACAGTAAAAAAATTAGTTGTAATCGTTAAAAGTTGATTAGACATTTGCATTTCTAGGCACGTGTCTTTTCAATTCATTTACTTTTACTGTTGAAGAGTGCTGGAGGCAAGGTACGTTTTGCATTGCATGTAGACTAGGAGTCAACTCTTGCTTGATTTTCATGCTTTGAGTGTATCCTAATTATATTTCTTGTACACTTGCACAATTCAATTTTAAGGGCATACCCGTAAATAAGATAAGGTGGGGATTTTATCACCCTATCCTTAGCCCGCAAATCATTTTCCCAAGCACTCACTAACCCAAGCCTAATTTAATAAAAAGTAGACGTTGGCCCTAGGGACATCTCGGACTCATTTAGGAGATTATCCTAAGGGGAAAAAATGTTGGAATCTAACTCCTACAAAATCAGTGTCTAGGAAAGGGATTGAGGGCCGAAAGCCCGAAGGTTGGTGGTTATTTAATTAAGAAACGTCTTTGACGGAAAACCTCCCACCAACCTTGCCCTGACCTGGCTGATTAGTTTGTGGTTAAAGTCTACATTAGACCTCCCGTGGACAGTCTAACCAGTTAGGAGTCGTCTAGGTCCTAAGTCTACCCCTAACTTAGGCTAGAATTTTTTCTTTTTTGTTTGTTTATTTGTTTGTTTTTCTTTGTTTGTATTCTATTGTGTGATATGGACTATAATAATAATTTTTTCAACTACAATAATAATTCATATTACACACCGACTTCATTTTCGGATATTACCAACCCGGCATATCATAAATTTGACCAACCTAGTGTGCCGGATTGGTCTTATCCGAATCAATATGACCCATACCCCCCATCTAATAACTATAATTTCCATAATGATTTTAACTCTTCACCGAGTCAGTGGGGATTCACCTCCCCCGAGCATAATTTCCAACCACCTTGTCCTTCTTCTTCACCTAGTCCACAATATTTCCAAGAGTCATACTCAGTTCCACCCGTCCAAAATAGGAAACCATCAATTATGGAAATGAGTATGCGTGAGTCCAAACACAAATCCCAAAATCTGATGGACTCACGATTTCACTGCCACTTCCAAGACAATTCTTCATCTTTTCATCAAAATAATGAACATATCAACTATGAAAAGATGCTTGAAGCCATGACTCAGGCTCAAAACACTCGTAATCGTGACATAGATATGATGGTCGAATCTCTACGTTCCCACCGTCCTGATGTCACTAACTATTCTGTTAGAGCCGAAGAGTCATGTAGTTTTGGAATCAAGATTCCATTTCAGAACAACCACTTGAACTTGCCCAAACTCCAAATTTTAAAAAAGATATTGATAGTTTAGCAAGTTTTCCTTTTCCTAAAATAGAACTTGAGAATGAATATGATCTTGAACCCCAACTTAGTGATTCAATGCTTCTTCCTGATTCAATAATGACTCTGGTATCTTCACCTGATTTCGATCTTTTCCCCGAGTCAATATTGGATCCTGTACCAATCCATAATGAAATTGAATCACCCATCTGTGAGGATCATATTGAACTTGACCAATTATACACTCTTGAAGATCCTATTGACAAATTGGCAAGTTCTCAATTTTTTGATATTGAAGTCAATGAGATATGTGACCTAGATTCTCATATCTGTGATCCAGTTCAGCTTTCTGAATCAATCTTGACTCCTGTTGTGTTACCAAACTTGAGTAATGTTTTAGAGTCAGTTTTGATTCCTCCACCTATCATTCATGAACTGGAATCACCCACATTAAGTCACATTCCATTGTTAGAAAATACATGTGGACTGGAGTTTCAATTTCTTGACTTGGACCCAATTTCTGAACCTATTTCGACTCCTGAACCTTTACTTGACTTAAGTCACCTTCCTGAGTCGGTATTAGTTCCTATCCTTCCTGAGTCCAAGTCAACTGTTCTATCATTTCATACTCCATTCTGGGACGAGGTGGTTGATAAATTTGACTCCGAAATTAGTTATGGAATATGGAAATTAGATGGGGTCACATACTTAATAAAAATCCTTCATGGTTATACAATTTTAATGGGTTATATTAAAGATAGTGCTGGTGGGTTCCTTCGAGACCCAAGAAAAGTGGATTGGGCGATGTTTCGTGACCAATCAGACCACCACCGGAACCACCACCTTAAGGTAACATTTTCCTTCCCTTTCGTCTTTTTCATGCATCTATGCATTAATTCATACATTGAGGACAATGCATGAGATAGGTGTGGGGGAGGGTCTAACATAACTTTTCTTTTTTTCTTTAAAAAACAAAAAAAAAATTAACATTTTTCTTTACTTTTAAAACTTTTTGAAAAATAGAAACAATATTTTGACTTATTTTTGTAAGAAATTAAGTTAATTTTAAGGAATAGGAAAATCCAAATTAAGACTTCTTATACTTGGTCAAAATAAGATTATTTGTTTGATTTTTAGAGTTAGGAAGATAATTTGTCAAAGTAATTTAGTCTTGATCTTTACCTTAATGAAATATGCACACTTCATACACTTACACACTTAGGGTTCAAAAACAACGATTCTTATGCCTTATAAAAAAATATATATATATATAAAATATATATAATAATAAATAAATAAATAAACAAATCTAATCATTGATTAGCTAGGTGCTTTGGCCTAAGCAAGCCTTAGTATTTATGCGAAAGATGATTAGATAAGTTTGAGAAAAAAATATAAAAAAAAATGAATAAGTCTAATTATTGATTAGCTAGGTGCTTTGGCCTAAGCAAGCCTTAGTATTTATGCGAAAGATGATTAGATCCTCTGATTAAGCTGGGTATTTGTGCCTAATAAAGCATAAGCATTCACGCCTAAAAGAGGTTCATATAATAAAATCCTTAGTTTTGTGGCCTTGTTTGCTCGAGTCCTTAAGTCCTAGGGGTGTCTTCTCACCTGGTGCCCTAAGACCGTCTGGTTTGGGAGTCATCGATTAAAGGCTCGTTACATGGGCAGATTAGAAAGCCTAAACTAAGGAATAATACCACCAATATATATATATATATATATATATATATATATATATATATATATATATATATATATATATATATATATATATATAAATAAGGCATAAGAGTTAGAGTTAATGAACCCTTAGTCAAAATTTTCACAGTCACAAGTGCATATGACTTAGGGTAAAGTAATAGACTAGATGAGAAGTACAATTTGACTCCTTACTCTAATTGATAACAAATTTTTGAATAGAGACTAAGTTTAGGAATGAAAAATTCAGTTTTCCTATAACTTATAGATTGCTTAGATCTTACAATTATATTTCAAATATTTTTTCCTTTCAAAATGCTTTTCGAAAATACTAACTCTTTATTTCCCTTTCTTTATGGATTTTGTGGGTGCAATCCGCTGAAAACCCTCACGAGACAAAACTCGTCCTCTAGGGGAAACCTAGAGGTTTAACGGCTTGTTGCACATGCTCAGTGCAATCGCGCGACCTGCGAAAGTGGTCTAATATCCTTAGTATAGTTTAGTTGTTTTGCTCGAGGACGAGCAAAGATAGGTATGGGGGTGTGATTGGTCACAAATGTTGCATATTTAATATCATATTTTCATACCTATTTTTGAATAAAACTTTGCATTGTCTTAATTAATTGCTTAATTTATTTGCAGGCCCATTCTTTAAGGAGATGAAGAGAAATGAGCCCAAAGCCCACCAAAATTATGAATTAAATCAGAATTAATTCACACTCACTAAATCAGGGAAAAATCAAGAGGTTGAAAACTGGTTGAGAAGAATCCTCTCAGAATCGATCGGTTAAAGCAAAGATCAAGGGATGAGATGAAGCAAGTTTGATTCAGATTCTGACTGGATACATTTTAGTATTCGAATCATAACTTTTGCTACAGAATCTCAATTCTGATGATTCAAGATGATTCAGAAAGCAGACTTACAGACCTACAACTATTATGTTGATCATTATCTCTAATTCTATTATTTGATAAGTGATATTCAGCAATCAATATGCCAACAAACTGCAGATCAGAACTGAATATCCACCTCAAATCAAGTTTGAAGATAAGGGGAGCTCAAAAATTGCTAGATTTACTTATTTTCACACTCCTCTACCCTCTCCATTTCTCCTATAAATACCTTCACTCAAAGGCAAAAGGGACGCCAATGCAGAGATTAGGATTTAGCTTAGTTTTCATTTCTTAGTTTAGGTTTTTAGTCTTTCTTTTTATGTAATTTTAGGTTTCATTTATGTAATTCAGAGGAGATCGACTTGCATCAAAGAACAAGACTGAAGCTTGAGCTGGAGTGACACCGGTGTAAGACTTATTTCTTTTCTTTGATTGTAATGGAATCGAATCGATGTTCTTTTTGTGTATGTACTTCTATTTAGTCTTCTTCTTCTTCTTCTTTTCTATTTTACTCTTCTTTTTCGTACAATCGTCTTCCAAGTGAGTCTAGAAGCATCGAAAGAGCCTTGCCATTGAGAGTGCCATCGATAGCTCATGACGATGGAGTAGAGTCTCTCTCTGTATCATTTCATTCTTGAAGTAGTCTTGATGATGTAATGTGGATGAAGACCAACACTCAAATCTTATGGGCTATGCGCTGAATGCCTCTAATTCAAGGTAACTTCGTAGCTAAGATCTCAAGGTAAGCATTTGACGAAAAGAAGGTAAGTAACTCTTTTATTTCTTTCTTTCATTTCTGTAAAGTAAATCACAAACACCACTTCTCCCAAACCGTTTTCATTCTTTCTTCTCCACTCATTCCATTTGTACATAGTCGTTTTTTATCGTTTTCTGATTTTTCACCTTCTTCATCTCTCGCTTTCTCTCTAACTTTAACTATAACTTTCTTTTTCTTTTTCTTAACTTTAAAAACAGAGAAGAACCTTCGCTTAGTTTTGATAACGATTTCCATAAACTTTAAACGCTTTCATCGCAAACCCTCCTTGTGGATCACGACCCGCATTAGCCACTTGCTATAGCGGAAGTATTGAGCACTTGCACGTTTTTATTATAAGATCTGAAAATCCGTATTTTTTGTGCAGGTTTAGCATCAATCAAATTTTGGCGCCGTTGCCGGGGAGGGTAAAACGGTTTTTATTGAAATCTGAATTTTTATTGCAAATTTTTTAGAACTAAACGAATCTTCTTCTCTGTTGCAGGTTACAGGTTGAAGAAAACAGGAACTTTGCATTGCAGTAACGTATAAGTGGACCTGGGCCTCTGCTCTCGAAAGCAGAGACCAGGATCCCTCCAAATTGCCGCAAATCCTGGCTTTTGCCGCAAATTTGTGGCAATAAGGAGTGCACTACTGATCATTTTTCTGCAGGTCTCTGATTCTGCAAAATATTTCTGCTGCATTACTTAATTCCCTGTAATATTCACCCTATACCTGCTTAATAAAGTCAACAGTAAAAAAATTGGTTGTAATCGTTAAAAGTTGATTAGACATTTGCATTTCTAGGCACGTGTCTTTTCAATTCATTTACTTTTACTGTTGAAGAGTGCTGGAGGCAAGGTACGTTTTGCATTGCATGTAGACTAGGAATCAACTCTTGCTTGATTTTCATGCTTTGAGTGTATCCTAGTTATATTTCTTGTACACTTGCACAATTCAATTTTAAGGGCATACCCGTAAATAAGATAAGGTGGGAATTTTATCACCCTATCCTTAGCCCGCAAATCATTTTCCCAAGCACTCACTAACCCAAGCCTAATTTAATAAAAAGTAGACGTTGGCCCTAGGGACATCTCGGACTCATTTAGGAGATTATCCTAAGGGGAAAAAATGTTGGAATCTAACTCCTGCAAAATCAGTGTCTAGGAAAGGGATTGAGGGCCGAAAGCCCGAAGGTTGGTGGTTATTTAATTAAGGAACGTCTTTGACGGAAAACCTCCCACCAACCTTGCCCTGACCTGACTGATTAGCTTGTGGTTAAAGTCTACATTAGACCTCCCGTGGACAGTCTAACCAGTTAGGAGTCATCTAGGTCCTAAGTCTACCCTAACTTAGGCTAGAATTTTTTTCTTTTTTGTTTGATTATTTGTTTGTTTTTCTTTGTTTGTATTCTATTGTGTGATATGAACTATAATAATAATTTTTTCAACTATAATAATAATCCATATTACACACCGACTTCATTTTCGGATATTACCAACCCGGCATATCATAACTTTGACCAACCTAGTGTGCTGGATTGGTCTTATCCGAATCAATATGACCCATACCCCCCATCTAATAACTATAATTTCCATAATGATTTTAACTCTTCACCGAGTCAGTGGGGATTCACCTCCCCCGAGCATAATTTCCAACAACCTTGTCCTTCTTCTCCCCTAGTCCACAATATTTCCAAGAGTCATACTCAGTTCCACCCGTCCAAAATAGGAAACCATCAATTATGGAAATGAGTATGCGTGAGTCCAACACAAATCCCAAAATCTGATGGACTCACGATTTCACTACCACTTTCAAGACAATTCTTCATCTTTTCATCAAAATAATGAACATATCAACTATGAAAAGATGCTTGAAGCCATGACTCAGGCTCAAAACACTCGTAATCGTGACATAGATATGATGGTCGAATCTCTACGTTCCCACCGTCCTGATGTCACTAACTATTCTGTTAGAGCCGAAGAGTCATGTAGTTTTGGAAATCAAGATTCCATTTCAGAACAACCACTTGAACTTGCCCAAACTCCAAATTTTGAAAAGATATTGATAGTTTAGCAAGTTTTCCTTTTCCTGAAATAGAACTTGAGAATGAATATGATCTTGAACCCCAACTTAGTGATTCAATGCTTCTTCCTGATTCAATAATGACTCCGGTATCTTCACCTGATTTCGATCTTTTCCCCGAGTCAACATTGGATCCTGTACCAATCCATAATGAAATTGAATCACCCATCTGTGAGGATCATATTGAACTTGACCAATTATACACTCTTGAAGATCCTATTGACAAATTGGCAAGTCTCAATTTTTTGATATTGAAGTCAATGAGATATGTGACCTAGATTCTCATATCTGTGATCCAGTTCAGCTTTCTGAATCAATCTTGACTCCTGTTGTGTTACCAAACTTGAGTAATGTTTTAGAGTCGGTTTTGATTCCTCCACCTATCATTCATGAACTGGAATCACCCACATTAAGTCACATTCCATTGTTAGAAAATACATGTGGACTGGAGTTTCAATTTCTTGACTTGGACCCAATTTCTGAACCTATTTCGACTCCTGAACCTTTACTTGACTTAAGTCACCTTCCTGAGTCGGTATTAGTTCATATCCTTCCTGAGTCCAAGTCAACTGTTCTATCATTTCATACTCCATTCTGGGACGAGGTGGTTGATAAATTTGACTCCGAAATTAGTTATGGAATATGGAAATTAGATGGGGTCACATACTTAATAAAAATCCTTCATGGTTATACAATTTTAATGGGTTATATTAAAGATAGTGCTGGTGGGTTCCTTCGAGACCCAAGAAAAGTGGATTGGGCGATGTTTCGTGGACCCATCAGACCACCACCGGAACCACCACCTTAAGGTAACATTTTCCTTCCCTTTCGTCTTTTTCATGCATCTATGCATTAATTCATACATTGAGGACAATGCATGAGATAGGTGTGGGGGAGGGTCTAACATAACTTTTCTTTTTTTCTTTAAAAAACAAAAAAAAAATTAACATTTTTCTTTACTTTTAAAAACTTTTTGAAAAATAGAAACAATATTTTGACTTATTTTTGTAAGAAATTAAGTTAATTTTAAGGAATAGGAAAATCCAAATTAAGACTTCTTATACTTGGTCAAAATAAGATTATTTGTTTGATTTTTAGAGTTAGGAAGATAATTTGTCAAAGTATTTTAGTCTTGATCTTTACCTTGATGAAATATGCACACTTCATACACTTACACACTTAGGGTTCAAAACAAAGATTCTTATGCCTTATAAAAATATATATATATATATATATAAAATATATATATAATAATAAATAAATAAATAAACAAATCAAATTATTGATTAGCTAGGTGCTTTGGCCTAAGCAAGCCTTAGTATTTATGCGAAAGATGGTTAGATAAGTTTGAGAAAAAAAATATAAAAAAAAATGAATAAGTCTAATTATTGATTAGCTAGGTGCTTTGGCCTAAGCAAGCCTTAGTATTTATGCGAAAGATGATTAGATCCTCTGATTAAGCTGGGTATTTGTGCCTAATAAAGCATAAGCATTCACGCCTAAAAGAGGTTCATATAATAAAATTCTTAGTTTTGTGGCCTTGTTTGCTCGAGTCCTTAAGTCCTAGGGGTGTCTTCTCACCTGGTGCCCTAAGACCGTCTGGTTTGGGAGTCATCGATTAAAGGCTCGTTACATGGGCAGATTAGAAAGCCTAAACTAAGGAATAATACCACCAATATATATATATATATATATATATATATATATATATATATATATATATATATATATATATATATAAGGCATAAGAGTTAGAGTTAATGAACCCTTAGTCAAAATTTTCACAGTCACAAGTGCATATGACTTAGGGTAAAGTAATAGACTAGATGAGAAGTACAATTTGACTCCTTACTCTAATTGATAACAAATTTTTGAATAGAGACTAAGTTTAGGAATGAAAATTCAGTTTTCCTATAACTTATAGATTGCTTAGATCTTACAATTATATTTCAAATATTTTTACTTTCAAAATGCTTTTCGAAAATACTAACTCTTTATTTCCCTTTCTTTATGGATTTTGTGGGTGCAATCTGCTGAAAACCCTCACGAGACAAAACTCGTCCTCTAGGGGAAACCTAGAGGTTTAACGGCTTGTTGCACATGCTCAGTGCAATCGCGCGACCTGCGAAAGTGGTCTAATAATCCTTAGTATAGTTTAGTTGTTTTGCTCGAGGACGAGCAAAAGATAGGTATGGGGGTGTGATTGGTCACTAATGTTGCATATTTAATATCATATTTTCATACCTATTTTTGAATAAAACTTTACATTGTCTTAATTAATTGCTAATTTTATTTGCAGGCCCATTCTTTAAGGAGATGAAGAGAAATGAGCCCAAAGCCCACCAAAATTATGAATTAAATCAGAATTAATTCACACTCACTAAATCAGGGAAAAATCAAGAGGTTGAAAACTGGTTGAGAAGAATCCTCTCAGAATCGATCGGTTAAAGCAAAGATCAAGGGATGAGATGAAGCAAGTTTGATTCAGATTCTGACTGGATACATTTTAGTATTCGAATCATAACTTTCCTACAGAATCTCAATTCTGATGATTCAAGATGATTCAGAAAGCAGACTTACAGACCTACAACTATTATGTTGATCATTATCTCTAATTCTGTTATTTGATAAGTGATATTCAGCAATCAATATGCCAACAAACTGCAGATCAGAACTGAATATCCACCTCAAATCAAGTTTGAAGATAAGGGGAGTTCAAAAATTGCTAGATTTACTTATCTTCACACTCCTCTACCCTCTCCATTTCTCCTATAATACCTTCACTCAAAGGCAAAAGGGACGCCAATGCAGAGATTAGGATTTAGCTTAGTTTTCATTTCTTAGTTTAGGTTTTTAGTCTTTCTTTTTATGTAATTTTAGGTTCATTTATGTAATTCAGAGGAGATCGACTTGCATCGAAGAACAAGACTGAAGCTTGAGCTGGAGTGACACCGGTGTAAGACTTATTTCTTTCTTTGATTGTAATGGAATCGAATCGATGTTCTTTTTGTGTATGTACTTCTATTTAGTCTTCTTCTTCTCTTCTTTTCTATTTTACTCTTCTTTTTCGTACAATCGTCTTCCAAGTGAGTCTAGAAGCATCGAAAGAGCCTTGCCATTGCGAGTGCCATCGATAGCTCATGACGATGGAGTAGAGTCTCTCTCTGTATCATTTCATTCTTGAAGTAGTCTTGATGATGTAATGTGGATGAAGACCAAACACTCAAATCTTATGGGCTATGCGCTGAATGCCTCTAATTCAAGGTAACTTCGTAGCTAAGATCTCAGGTAAGCATTTGACGAAAAGAAGGTAAGTAACTCTTTTATTTCTTTCTTTCATTTCTGTAAAGTAAATCACAAACACCACTTCTCCCAAACCGTTTTCATTCTTTTTTCTCCACTCATTCCATTTGTACATAGTCGCTTTTTTATCGTTTTCTGATTTTCCACCTTCTTCATCTCTCGCTTTCTCTCTAACTTTAACTATAACTTTCTTTTCTTTTTCTTAACTTTAAAAACAGAGAAGAACCTTCGCTTAGTTTTGATAACGATTTCAATAAACTGTAAACGCTTCCATCGCAAACCCTCCTTTTGGATCACGACCCGCATTAGCCACTTGCTATAGCGGAAGTATTGAGCACTTGCACGTTTTTATTATAAGATCTGAAAATCCGTATTTTTTGTGCAGGTTTAGCATCAATCATGCGGCTGGGAGCAGGTAGGGGGAAGTCAAAGGAGAAAAAGAAAAGAAAGAAAAAGAAAGAAAATAAGGAAAAGGAAAAAATAAGGAAAAAGAAAATTAAAATAGTATAAAATTTTTATTATTAAGTAATTAATTTATTAAGATATCTGAGAGTATAAAGTAGGGGAGTAGTGAAGGAAATAGCAAGAAAAGAAATCGTCGGTAAAAAAATATTATTATTTAAATAGGGCGAAAATTCGACTGTATTAGAAACGTTCTGAAAAATTATCAAAAATAGAAATATTATTTTAAGATACTTAGTAAAATCAGATTCAATAAATTCAATATAGTTTTCAAATTAAAAATTCTGAAATCTTCCCGCGATACCGGCCGACACCAGAATCGGTCAAATTTTGATAAATTAAAAAAAATTCCAAAAAATGTATTTAGATAGAATATGAAATTCTAAGAAGTAGCATGAAAGCCTTTTGTAAAAATTCAATTCTTTTTGAAAACTAAAAATCCGAGAATCGGTCAGCGATGCTGATCGACTCCGGTTTTGGATATTTTGTAAAATAATTCTGAAAAGTTTCAGAAAATCATGAAAAATTTAAAATATTAGAAAATAGTGTTTGAAACTGAAATCGATCACATCGGACTTCCAGAAAGGTAAAACGGGCGTTATGCAGGTATCGGTTCCCGGTTCGGGTCAGGCTGACTCTAACACAGAGATCCAGATCCGATACCAAAAACATGAGAAATCATAACTTAAAAATAAATACTGGAAGAAAATTACAATAATACGGTCGAAAAAGTCAGGACACGTATCTGGGTATATATCCCGAAAACGGGGTGTTACAGACTTAATCGTCGGAGGGGCTTCGCCAGGACCAAGTCTGACGGTGCTAACCTTTTCTATGATCCTCACATGGTTGAAGATAAAAACCTTGACGTGAGCTAATTCTTTCTCCCATCGTCCTAGTATAGATCTCATCACATCGCACCGAATAATTGTGGTGCGCTTTAGGGTCGAGCAACACCTGTTATTGGTTCACTAAGAAGAAAAAAAATGAGATTTACATCAGATGTGTGCGTTTTGGTCATAGCTATTCTGATTGTGATGGCAGATCAGGTTTTCAAAGAGGTTGGATCTGCTTTGATCATGCAACTTTTGTTCTCCATCAACCGTCATAACCATCCTAACCACCTCATCCCATAACAAAAGCATGAAGGACCTAATGGGTTACCAAATGGACTACCAAATAGGCACGTTAATGAGCATGTAAACTTACCACTTACACCAATACTAGTGAGATGGCAGAGCCAAATATGGAGGATAGGGATGCTAATTTAGAAGGAGAGATCACATTTAGGTCTGAGTCATTTTCCTCAGCAATACCACTCTCACCTAAGTCATTCTTAAAGAATTGGGCTTGGGCTTGCTGGCACCAGATTTTTAACAGGTTTTGGATGATAGTGTGATGGGAAAATTGGAGGGGCCTTCAGGAAGTGGAAGAATGCAGTGGGGCATCATCCTCACAAATGGAACCATCACAACATCAGAGTTTGTTAGAGATTCAACATTTGGATATCACTGCTTGTATCAAGCAATTGCTGGAGGAATGTGGAATGGAGGTTGTGGAAGAATAGAGGAATGCATGAGTTGACCTGCTTATGAAAGAGGCTCTACCATCATACGAAGAGTCAATGACGAATGATCGACTATGAAGATTCAAACTGCGTTCCTTTGCTGAGCTGGAAGGGGATTCGGTTCATGTGTGTGAGCCACACACACATATTATAAGAGATCTAATCTCACTTTGATACGTGGATAAGATCTCAGCTCTAAGGGTACAAAGTTTTAAAGTCTTTGGACGTCTTATAATATTATAAGAGGGTCAATCTCACGTGTCAACGCGAGATTGACTGACACGCGAGATTGACCCTCTGATAATATGCGTGTGTGGCTCACACACATGAATCGATCCAGTTGGAAGGTGACAGGGCAAGTGAAGCCTCCAACTAAAATCCTAGCGGTTTAAAAATAATTGGAGGGTCAAAGAGTCTTTTGCCATAGTGAAGGAGGGCAAATAGGTAATGCGCGCGGAGACTATAAAGCAAGTAGAAGGGGTCCAAATCCCTATAATGGGGTCTGTAACCCAAGTGTTTGAAAGAGTGACGGCTGAAGTTTCTATTGTTTGGTTAAGGGTGGAAGTGAGGAAGTGAAGAAGTGAGGAAGTGGTAATAGTTCCCTTTGGAACTTGGGAATTGATTAGTAAGTTTTCTGGTGTTTGGATGTTGTTGGGAAGTGTGGTGGAAAATGTTATGTCTTTTCCGGTGTTTGGATGGTAATGTGGAAGTGAAAGTGGAAAAGTTGACTACAAAGTTGACCGCAAAATAATATTAAATAAAAAATTAATTAAGAAAAATAAAAATTAGACTGTAATTAGAATGCAAGTGAGATTTACATGAGCAAAAAATTAACTGTTTTGTGCTACAACTTATTACAAATGAGATTTACATGACCACAAAATTAACTGTAGCACTCTAAAAGTGAGGAAAACGTTGTGTAAAGGAGAAAAGAGAGAAGGAAAAGAACTTTTTCCATTTTCCTTTTTCGATGTTTGGATGAACAGCGGAAATGAGAAAAGACACTTCCCACTTCCTCACTTCCACCCAATTCCTTGATCCAAACAGCCCCAATGCTGAAAGAAGTGAACAGAAAAGCTTCAATATTCTAAAATTCCATCAGGGACTTGGAACTATCAACAAAGGAAATGAATATCTTAGCATAGAAAACTGATTGGGGTGAATTTAGCACTGCTTTGACTGATTTTCATATTCCACCATAAGCGGCCTTGGAACTATCCCCAGTCAACGTCATCAACACTAACGAACAAGAAAAAAGCATTAGAGGAGGGAGCGAATGAATGGAAAATCAAAAAGTCCAAGTTTCGAGAAAAGAAGCAGACCAACATAAACACCTAAAAAGAGTAAGAAAATTGTAGAAAATGTCATAACATGATGATCAAGAAAGTTGAGATGGCTCAATCTGCCTTTATTTACTTCAGTAAACAAGTGGTTAAGGTGAAAGAGCCTCTGATTAAAGAGGCAACAACAAAATGAAAGTCCTTTCTTGGAACATTAGAGGGGCTTCTGAGCCTACTCTCAAATTAGCACTACTAGGTTATATAGCTAAGCTCCATCCTGATGTAATTGTACTTAAAGAGTCTAGGTTAGATGTCATGAAATCCCCAGTGTGGATGCAATCCTTCACTAGGGACTTCTGTAGCTTTTCTGTTCCCACCTTAGGCCTCTCCGGTGATATTTTTGGTGATGTGGAGAAAGGACTTTGAGCTTTATATATGTTGATTCCTCTTCTAGTGTGGATGCTGTGGATGCAATCAGTTCATGTTGTTTTTGCTTTCAACAAAAAGATCTTAGCAGCCTCTGTTATTCATGCTTGTGCAATATGAAGGACTTGGGGCATCATCTCAAAAGAGCACCATTGCAAAGGAGCACCACTGCTAAATTTCTCGAGAGCCAAACATTAGCTTCACAGAAGCTCACCCACACACACGACTAAGTTCGGGGCATGACTCTGATACCACTTGAAGGACTTGGGACACCATACCAAAAGACTAGTCTGTTAGGTGGAGTTGTTCAAATCCTTATAAACTCAAGACCATCCCCACGTCTAGCCGATGTGGGACTTTTGTTCGACCCAACTCCAACATACTAGCTATATCAAGAGATGTCAACTATAATAGGAATTAGCAAATTTATTCTAATCTACCCCATCCTGGATCTACAATTGGGGATTTCCACTGAATCAGTGCAGAAATAGATAAATCTAGAGGTAGAAATTGGTCAGACAATCAGGGGAATGTGGAACTCTTTCAGTTTCTCTTTGATACGAACCTTTCTCAGTTAGCAACTTCTTCTAATGAATTTTCATGGTGTAACTACCATATTGATCAAGATTTAATATCTATGAGAACTTGGACAAAGCTATATCTAACATGGAAGCCAATAACATTCTAAGGGATATGGTAGTTGATGCTGGAGCAGGAGAAGATTCACCTTAATGCTTACCGACTGAAGCTACCCAGCCACATTTGTACCTCTGAAGTCTTTATTGTGAAGCACCTGATTTCCTTTCATGGAGATGATTTCTCTGATGAAGACAACAACGCCAATCGGAGATCGAATTTTCTCCAACTTGGGGAGGATGATGCAGCGCAACCCTTCGGATTCCAAGAGTTATAACCTTTTGACTTTCAAAAGTTACAACTTTTCAGCTTTCAAAAGTTATAACCCTTTAACTCTTCTTCCGAGACTTATAACCTTGCGGCTTTCAAAAGTTATGAATTTTTTACTCTTCTTTCAAGAATAATGACCTTTGGTCTTTTGTCTTTTTTATTTCTCACCCTAGTTGTATGACAGAGTTGAATGAAATTTAATTTAGAAGGAGTCATTCAATTTTCTTTGACAATTATCTCGATATTCTGTTGAATCAACTAGTAATTGATGCCTATTTTCCTATCCTTCGTGAGCAAATCGATAGATTTAGAGAAGTCTTAATTTCCCAAAATTTGTGAGAAAATCAACAGATTTAAAGAGTTATTTTTTTGTTTCTCTCTCTGTTTTTTCTTTTCTGGGCTTCCGCCTGCATTAGTAGTTGTTAAAAGCTTGAAAGTGGCATCGGATCAATTCCCTGTTATTGGATATAAGAGCAGCTAATTAGAATGCTTCAAGAAGGCATTTCCATCGTAACAAAAAGTTTTCGACCCTGACCAATGTTCTGTAGACATGAAATTGAATTCAACTTTCATTTGAAGAACACAATGCTTTTCTCAAAAACTCAAAAATAGAACTTCAGAAGGCCGCCAACCAAACAGTACAGTTTATAATAAACATCACACACATCACAACAATTTCAACACAGAGAGACGGACACCCAATCTCACATGAGCTCTATCAAGTTCCCGGTCCACGGCGTGCCGGTGGCGGTGCCGCCGTTGCAGGGCACCATCGTCGCCCATTGCCGCTCCAGCGGCGCGTACACGAACGGGTTGCCGTAATACCCCTGCACGGACGACCGGAGCTCGTCCTCGAACACCACCCAATCTAAAGGAACAACCTGCAGATCTTTCTTCTCCTTCACCACTTCCTCCTCCTCCAGCTGAATCAAGTCCATCATCACCACCTTCATCTCTTCCCCCTCCTCCTTCGCTTGGCAATTCTCCTTTTCTTTCGGTTTCTCTTCGATCGGGGAGTTCCGCCAAGCACCAGCTTCTCCAAGTCAATGATATCCTCATCTGGGATCCTGTCCACAGGAATGAACTGGATCGCATTCAGAACTCCCAACGACCGGCAAACCTCGAAGTAGTTTGTCAGCTGCACGCTCTGCTCGCTTGCTCTCTTCAACACACTTATTGCCTTCAATCCTCTCCTCTTCGTCTCCTCCTCTCCAATCTCCTTATTCGAGTTCGAATTCGACCCTAGAACTCCCACAAGAAACGATGCAATCCCATTGCATATCCCACTGTACACTTCAAAGATCTCAATGACTGCGCAATCCATCGCGTCGAGGATCAGCCCGGTGTCCATTCCGTCAGCGTAGGGCCTAATCTGCATCAAAAGATCAAGCAGTGTCTGCAGCCTGTCGACGTGGTTCATTCCAAAATCACTGTCGTCTTCATTCTCGCCGTCGGTCGACAGAAGGATGGCCCTGCTGTCGAGGAACTGGAAGTATGCACGGATGAAGGCGGAGAACCCCCATGAATTGCACGAAGACCGGTCACGGAAGTCCCCGAGGTCGAAGGGCAGCCGGCCGCTGTAGGTGTGGGATCTGCGGGAGATAAGGAGGAGGCCGTGGGCGAGGAGGAGGCACTTGAGGGCCACGGGCCAGGAGCGCGTGCACTCGGCACGGCGAGCAATGGCCCACATGAGAGGTGACATGAAGGAGGGTGACGTGCGCGCCCACGCGAAGACGCGGCCGGCGTTCTTGTAGTCTATATACCGCTCGCTGTGGCTTGTGGCACGGATGACCGCGGCCTCCATATCGTGGCTCCGGTGCTCCCCCCGTGCCGCGACAGGGAGACCATCGCCATGTAAACGCTGTGCTTGTCCTTCACGGCCGCGGTCACCCGCCGCCACCAGTCCCTGGCTGAAGGCATGGCCGGAACACAAACTCAATCTAAGCTTCAAGCTCTGATTGAGATCTCAACATGTTTGCTGCTTATCTCTCTTTCTTTTGTGATGAACATGTTATAAAAGAGTCAGGAAGGCCGACCTTGTGTGGAAACAGAAGGGGTGGGCAAGAGAGATGATGAGGGATTTTCCGTTGGAGGGGGGCAAAGTCAAAGGCTTGTTATTCAAAGGGGATGGTTCCTTGTTTCTTCCAATTGGAAGCCACAAGTACGGAGGAAAAAAAAATGATGGGTTCCAGATGTAGAGCTCTTTTTAGGGGTTGGAGAATGAATGGGTGAATGAATGTAATCAGATGAAGTGTTTGGTGAAATTCTAATGACTTTGATTCGTGCTAAATTTAGCCTTAACCTTGAGGTGCGGCTAGTTTGAAGTAAAAGCATGAATTTTGCATTTTTCTGTTCTTCAAAAAGATTACCATAATATTTCATTCATTTTTATGAAACCACTGATACTATTAAAAAAATGCAATAAACTACTATGAATTTTAATTAAAATCCCAGGTTTATCCACAAAACTATGTTGAAAACTGACAGTTATAGAAAGATTTAAACTTTCTTCAATTCATCCATTCATCGAGTTCTCCCCTCCTCCCCCAGTGCCCTCTCCCTCTTCACCTCCTCCGCCAACGCCTCCTCCTCCGCATCCTCCTTCTCTATCTCCACTGTCTCAGAAAGCGAGGGAGAAGAGTGAGGGGGAAGGGGGGAATCTGGGGGTATTGGAGTAATTTTGATCGGTATGGGTAATTTTAAAATATTGAAAAAAAAATTGAAAAGTAATTCTGATATTACGAAGATTCAAGAAGTATTTTTGAAATTAAAAAAAATTTAGGGAGTACATGTGAGAAAAAAATCCTAAATTTTATGATAGTTTTTCCTTCTGAATTACCCCTCCCCCAATCTGATAAGAAGCCATATCTAATTAGCCTGGCCTGATTAGCATTTTTCTTACATTCATATATTATGATAAATTAACGATAAGCAAGAAAAAAACATCAAAGAAATGATTTTGGCAATGTTCCTTCAACTGGAATTGTCTGTACTGGTTAGAGGTAAAAGGTGGAATTTTAAACAAAAACAATCTTAAAACTTACTTAAAATGACATTTTGACTTGGAAATGAGTGTGTATTTCAGGTTGACTGTGATTATGAAAGACAGAAAGAAGGGAATTGGTGTGATTGATCAAGCCACCTCATTTCCTGTCGAATCGATGATTGAGTACAAGTTTTTCTTTGACTCTGAAGTATGATATTAACAGGTATATATGTAGTGAGGAGACCAAATGAATATGCGATCCTGCTAAACATTACAATATGCTAGCCTGTGTCCATGACCATGACAGAAGGAACAGATAATATATTTTAATGAAGATATTAGTTGTGGGCTCTTTCCTCTGTCCTTCACAAGATATTTCCTGTATATAGAACTTATTCTGCAGCTTGATGAAGATAATTTCTTTACTTAATTTTAGTTAGTTTGATAATCCAATCGGCAAAAACTAGCTCCCGAAAATTTCTTTTCCCTACCATTCAATAATTGACTCATTTGTTTCTTTTCATTGTTTGTTTTGTTTGTTTTTAAATATATAGTTGTCTATCTTCTGGCATCCATAATAAAATTTTCTGTGTGGTAAATGTTGGGAAACGAAAACTTTTTAGTAAATCTTTAAGCTGAATTGAGGCGTGATCCGTTAATAGAATCACAGGATAGTGGTTGAAGTGTGATCTCCTTCCATTGGGGATGAACGTGGTATATTCACATGTTCAATTCTATTTCTGAATGAATGAGATATTCAAGTCGGAAGTTAGCCTAATTCAAATGAAACTAAAATAATTTAGTTCCAAATTGGATATGGTGTGAAAAGTTGAGAGGTTTAATTATGAAAAGATGAGAACAAAAGGTGTGCCCTTTGGGTACTTGGAGTTTTTACGGGCGCGAATATTTATTATTTAAATATTACCGTGAATATATTTAAATAATATTGAGACTGATTAATTCCAGTCTAATTGGTCTTTGTGATTAAGGAACTGATATTTATCGACCTGGCAAATTAGATCGGTGACATTGATTAGTTATCCAAAAATAACATTCTTAAGACAATTATTATATTGAAGTTACTAACTTCTACTCTGGCTAAAAGCAGAAGATGTCTGAAATTAATCAAGATAGTCCCAAGAAGGCACCGATCTTGAAAATTCGGGAGAAGCCAAAAAAATTTGGCCCAAAATTCAAGAGGTGGCAATAGATTCTGTATGCTCTTCTACCTGAACACACTGCATCTGGCTAAATTTTAGCAAGAAGACCTACCGGAACCCGGAACTGATCGGGATTCTGTCCTGGCAGTTGATGCATAGACACAAGGTGACTTCCTTTACCGAAATTATATTTTAAATAGATTGAATGACTCTCTCTATGATGTCTACAGTCCTAATCCCATTGGCAAAGAAGTAATATGCAAACCTCGACAAAAAGTACAAGATAGAGGCTGAAGGTATGATATTACCCGAAACTTTTCAGGTTGCTACTATCGTGGAGAAACTCCCACCTGCGTGAGAGATTTCAAAAACTACCTAAAGCACAAGCGCAAGGATCTGAAGTTCGGAGAGATTTCAATAACTACCTAAAGCACAAGCGCAAGGATCTGAAGTTCGAAGATCTCGTTGTGAGGCTTAGGATTGAGGAGGACAACCTAAAATTCGAGAAGAGGAGTAACAAGAACTCCTATGAAGTAAAAACCAATGTAATTGAAGACTCAAAGGGGATGACGTCCACTTCCAAAGGCTTGAAGTGGAAGAAGGCTTCCCCAGGGTACAGAGGCAAGGACCAAGAAGGTAAGAATAAGCGCTTCAAAGGAAGTAGTTACATCTTTAATAAAAAGGACACAAGGCGAATGAAAGTCACAGTCATTCAAAAAAGAATAAGAAGTACCAGCCACAGGCAAACCTGACTGATCATGATTCATCAAGCCTCTCAGCTGTGGTATTAGAAGTGAATTTGACAACCAACAATAAAAATTGGTGGGTAGAAACAGGGGCTACCCAGCACATCTGCTCCGAGAAAATTTATTCACTGAACATCAAAACTAGAGCATGATGATGAGAAACTGTTCATGAGTAACTCAGTCGTCTCCAAGGTTGAAGGAAAGGGAAAGGTCATACTGAAGTGGACATCTCGGAAGGAACTTACTCATAAGATGTGCTACATGTTTTAGATATCCGCAAGAACCCGATCTCCAGTTCAATCAATAGTAAGAAAAATTTTAGAATGGTTTTCGAATCTGATAAATTTGTACATATGAAAGGTGGGGTGTATGTAGGCAAGGGTTATATGGTTGATGGCCTTTTAAGGCTAATGTTGCTGTTGTGGACAAAAAGTACGTGTAGCTATACGCGAAGCTTATAAATAAAGAAAATGTTTTGTTTATTTGCTTGAGTCTCCTATTATTTATGCTAGATTAGAGCATGTAACAAGTATTTAGAGCTTGTCTACAATCTAGAGAAGTGAATACTAGGATATATTCCTAAATTCAACTTGGAAGAAATTCGCAAGTGTGAGATATGTGTTGAAGTCAAGTTAGCGAAAAACTCATTTCACTCAATTGATCGAAATACAGAACCTTTAGGGTTAATACATAGCGATTTGTATGACTTGAAGTTTGTGTCAACAAGAGCCTGATTACTCATCAAATGTGCATATTTTTAGTCATATTTTCAGAGTTATTCTTTATTAAAACATTGCTATGTAATGATATTTTTGCTTAACAGTGTGCAGGCCTCTATAAAGGAAGAAAAGAAATGAAGCTAATAGAAGCCTAAGAGCCTTAAAGAAGCTCCAAAAGCCCATCAAGTCAAAGAAATTTAGCGATAATCTCAAACCTAATTGGAGATAAAGGAGAAAATCAACTTAAATTCAAGTTGTTTAAACTCCAAGTCAAAGATAAAAGGGAAGAATTCAAATTTAAACTTGAATTTATAAATAACTTGTTTCCTAAGTTATCTAAGAAATAAGATTATTTTAAATTCTAGAGATAAGACAAAAATTTTGAGGATATATCTTCATATGGACGGATGAGATGAAGCCAGAGCCCAAAGCGCATACTCAGAGCCCTCAGCTTTGCCGAGTTTTCTCCTGAAAAGTCACAGAAATGCGGCTTTCTGGAAGGTCCGCTGTTGGCAGTTGGGGTGTGGTTCAACTGGGCTCTACCATCTATTTCTCTATAAATAGAGAGGTAGAGCCAGGAGAGGAGGCATCTCATGATCCAATCTCATTATCAAATGAGAGAGGTCAAAGTTAGGGTTTAGAATAGTTTAGTTTTTATTTTCTTCGTAAACATAAATGAAAGAGTATTTTGTAAAGAAGAAGATCTATTGTACTTGAAGCGTGACAATTCAATAACAAGATTTTATTTTCTCTCGTCTCTCTCTTGTTTTTTATTTTATCTTTTATGCTTTGTTTAATTTTATTCATGAGTATCTAGATTTTTTTCTCATTGCTTGCTAATATATCACCACCATCACATCTAAATTTAGTAATTGAACCCGATTGAATCACATGCTTAAACCCTAGAATAATCTTGAAGGCACATGAAGATGGAAACTAGGTCAGTTATTTGTTAGCACTTCTTAATTATTTTTCTTAATCTATGCTTGATAAACATCTTGATATTTTAATGTTAAACTTTAATTAGTGTTATTTCAAATAGGATTAAGATTTTCTAGTACTTTCTAATGATTTTTCTTATCTTATACTTGATGAACAATCTTGATATTCAATGTTAAATCTTGGTTAATGTTATTTCAATCATAGCCTTGTTTTTATTTATGTGTCTTACTTGATGTTTATAGTAAATTATCATGTTAGATTTAAATTGAAGATTTTATTTATTAAATATTAGCATGTTATGCTGGTTGATTAAACTTTTTTTAGATCAAGACAATTCTTTATATCCAAACACAACCCTTTCCTTCTATTTTCTTCTTTTCTAAGTTCTTAAATAGAGAAGAAATCAACGATGATAATAGTATTAAAAAGTTTTCATCACATCTCTTCTTGAGGATCGACTCGCATAGCCCTTGCTAACACGGTTAAATTGTGAGAATTCAGAGACCATTACACTTCAGATAACACTTTCCTTAAACTCTGTCTGTTTGTAAATCAAATTTTTGCACCGTTACCAGAGAGGAGAACGATATTTTTGTTTTCTAACAATGATCTTCTCTGTTTGTGTTAGAAGAGATAGTTACAGAGATTGAACAATTACAGAGGATCAGGAGTACCTCGAGACATTGCCAAAGAAGGTCGAACACTAGAAAATCCATAAGATTACCACGCAAACGCGGTAAAAGCCACGCAAACGCAGTTTTTTCCAGTGAGTTAGGGTTTCTAACTTCCTCTAGAGTAGTTGATTTAGAGTTCACTTTCTTCTGCAGTTGTTATATTTACTGTTGACTTATCTGCACACTGTTTCTGATAAACAATAGTAACCTATTGATTGTAAAAATTTGAAGCAGTTA